>JAEMWC010001660.1:102500-114075 GCA_016490735.1 Pachyseris speciosa | reverse complement strand
GGTATTGCAGCCTGCTCTCTTGGTTATTATAGCGTTCTGGTTGACGACGTACATGTGTTAAAGCTTATTATTCGGGAGGAAAGGTGGCGAAAATTCCTACAAAGCAAGGGTGTGCTTGATTTCTGAAATTTTTCAAGGCTCCATTTAAGTTTTCTAACTTTTTCCAACTCTCGTCTGCATTTCGTGCAGAACCGTGAAGAGGCATCATCTTATTTACAAAGTTACAAACAGGAAATCCCCAAATTTCGGATAATCGCGCCACAACGGTCTGACACGTTTAGCTTCTTCGCATTTTCGCTATGGAATGAATTTAATTTCCCATAGCCATAAACTATCTAACTCGTGTTACAAACCCTGCAAAAGTAGTCGACGAATGAGCGGACAAATTTAACCGGCGTAATAACCTTCCTCAACATTTTTTTCACGGTTCGCTGCAATACGCGCCGATTGTTCATAAAGATCTGATGTCAGAAATGTCAAAAATGATAACAGCCAGACACCATGCATGCCCGCCGATGAAAACCGGTTTGGTTGGATATCTGATACACGAAACTGCACGGAATGAGGTTCAGCATTCGTGCGACCAGAGGTTATTTTTTTCCTCTCGGCGCTTCGCGCCTCGTTGCTGCGGCTTCGCCGCGTAAATTCCCTCCTTCAAAGGAAAAAAACAACCTCTGGCACCCAGGGTAGCCCTCTGGTTGAAATTCAGCCTTAAAATAGGTCATTACCAAAATAGTCATAGCAACAAAACTTTTCATGGCTAACTGCTGAAAATTGGCATGAAGCATGTCTGTGACACTATGTACTAACCAGTGAGTGTAAATGACCACATTTGTTTATTCTTGGTTAATAATTAACAATTACAAAGACATTATCATTTATCAACCTATTTTCTGCCCCCTTAAATTTAGAGCACAAAATACATACAGCTAAGCTGGTTTTGAGCCTAATGGGTCTACATGAGATAAACTACAAACCTATTGAGCGAAATCGAGATTTGGCCATTGCTGTTGCCATCGTAACTAATGTATTCCAACCAAAGATCCACTCTTCAAAAATCAAGTTATATTCAGTGAAATGAAATTTGGCTCAATAGGTTCATAGATTGTCATGTCAAAAATATTTGTGCCAAATTTGGTTATGGTAGTACACATACAACTTGAGAAATTTAAGGAGGCACCCAAAAAAGCACAAAAATTGCATATTTTCAGAAAACACAATTTAAAGTAAATGATGTCTGGAAACATGGTTTCAAGTTAGTTTTCCACATAAAAAGCCAGTATGTTGGCAAATATATGTTGAAATGAATACGTCTAAAGTTTTTCTTGGTTTACTTCTTCTTTTTCTTCCTTCTGTCAACTTCTGGTTCATTGCATGATTTCATGACCCTGTCACAATCTGCAGTTCCAGCCAGATGTTCCTCTTCCCACTTTTTGAAGTCTTCTGATCTTTTCTATCTGACATACTCTTGGTCAGTGTTTTTGAGATTTTTGTAATGGTGGCAAGTATCACAGGCACCATAAATGTTCCAAACTGCATTATAGGCCTTTGAGTCCCCATCAGAAATTATCCATGTGTACCTGATGAAGTCCTGCTCACTCCTTACCCACATTCTCTTCACACATTCCATCTCCATACTTGGACTGGAGCTCTTGTTAGACTGCCCTCACATTGATGGGTTTGCAACCATTCCTCAAACTGTTCTTCAGTTAAAGTTGACTTCTTTTGTTAGCACAAACCACAGGTTTTGGAAGTAACTTCCAGGTCAAGCACTATCCCAGTGGCAGGCGAGATAACAAATCCAACACAATGATTGGTGGTGTAACCTTGTTTTGACCAAGTTCCATCAAAACTTTCCGGAATACTAATCACTGTTTCATCATTATCGTCAGTGATACCTTCTTCGAGTATTGCTTGGTTTCTTGCCTCAGCTCTGTTTTTTTTTTTAATTGATCTTGTACTACCTCCTCATGGGCCTTGCTTAGGACTTCTTTCATGGTCTACCAGGATGAAAGTGACACATTGAGAGGCATGTTGAACAGTTCACACAACTTAGCCATACCCTCTTTTCCAACTCCCATCTCAAAAGCTCCATACACTAGCCTTCCATTGACATCTTTGCCTTGAGTGGTCCTTAGTTTGGTATCATTAGAGGGATGATCACCGGTGGCAAGGAACTCTGTCATGCCACAGTCACACTTGACAAAGATTGAACTACTCAACCCCATCCTGTTCACTGTACTCTCTAATACTTCAACTTCACCTATTTGGTAAATTAAAGAACATAATCTGTAAGTTTCTCTCCTCAATCTCAATAAATTATTACAATACAGATTGATTTTTACTTTCTGCTGCCTAATAGTTATGTAAACAATTTCATCTCACCTGAGGCACATGCATATGGTGCATGAGTGTGAAGTCTCGTCACAAACTTTCTGAGGTTCTTCATTGATACCAGACGATATCCTTGTGTGGTTTCCAAGTCACTCACGATACTTTCATCAGAGGAGGAAGCATCAAGTTGAAAAGTGCTGAGTTTTCGAGAAGAACACGGGGCTGTTGGTGGTGGAATGATTTCGCTCACAACACCATCTTCACTGACAAGGTGGTGTTTATGGTATGCTGTTTCGCGGCCTCGTTCGCTCTTATAACTTGTTTTTGCACTCCTTGAACCCTTTTCGTCTTTTTGGTATACATTTCTTTAGAACCAACTGTTTTTTCCCTAGATTTGGCATAATTTTTGGTTGTTTGACCGAAAACTATGACTATAAATCTGCCAGGCGTCGATGAAAAAGTGAAGTCCTTGTTGGTTATTGCTGTAGCTTAGTATCCGGGCCTCCAATAGCAAATCTAAAATATGGAATGGAATAGGAGACCTGCAGGATCTCAGGACTAAGGAATAGAGTGATACATTTCCATTTAAGTCTGGAAATTCGGGTCAAAATTCGTTGTTTTCAGTTGGTTACCATGGCAACAGAAAAAACAACTCCAAACAAACTGCTGTTTTATGACCCCGCAAATAATTCATGGAAAAATGAATATGATATCCCAAATCTAGATAGATTGGCATAGTTATTTTTTCCAAAATAATTGTTTTTGCAATTTTTTTTCAGATTTTCTAAATTTTCAACCAGAGGGCCCCCTTAAATATGAAAATGTTTTTTAGCCTTCTCTACCTGATGAATTTTTTGCCGTGTTTAAATAAAGATTTGAGGTTGTCAATATACCCGATCTGAGTCGAGTGGAGTCCGATCGGACTCACCGAAGTCAGGTTGCATCAAAGACAATCTAATGATTTTAACCTTGCTCTTCTTAAAGCACGCGCGCGATCTTCCTCTGTTTAATGCACGCGCTCGAAAATGACTGTTTTGCGAGTCGCGTGGTCGACCCGACTCGACCCGTCTCTCTAAAAGTCGGTCCGTCTTGTCGAAGTAGGTTGGGAAGAGACTTAGAAAAATTCAGCAAGAAAGGCTAACAGGCACGGTAAATAATGTTGGCGGATCGACTCCGTTCGATCGGATCGAGTCGGGTCGTCGATCCGACTCGATCCGTCTCTCCAAAAGTCGGTCCGTCTTACCTGTTGAGTCGAAAGGCACTTACTGCACTAATACCACCAACGGATCGCACTGGAAAGTTGGTTTACTAACTTAGAACAGATACCACTGAACCGTTGTCAACAGCTTTCCGCACCTTACAAACGACTCATACGATATCAACTCATACGATATCAACAACAGACAAACAATAGACACACCGACTAATTTGACTAGCAATACACCTACGAACATTTGACTAACAAAAGACGGATCGAAACGCACCAATCACGGTTTACAGTCTTCACAGCCAATAACATCACGGCTTTACTGACAGACAACCAATAACATCACGACTTCGTTGACCAATCACATCAACGACCAGAGTACTTATACCATCTCCTGACGTTACTCCAATCACTTGACTCTGATGATGACTTCCGCTCAGGTTGTCGAAACGTCACTCAATGTCACTACGAACAGTCCTTCTCAGGACTACACTAACCCAGACGATCGTACTTCACTTAGTTATGATATCTATCTATCTATCTATCTATCTAAGAACGAGGTATACACAGAGCATACACATATGTAGCGCGCTTGTTTATGTCGGTTGCGCCTTTCTGCTTGTGGTTTAAACAACGAGGTATACACGAGTAACGCGCCCTTGTTTGGACTCGTGCCTTAAAGAACGAGGCATATACACGAGTAACGCGTGCTTCTTTCTGCTCGTGGCTTAGAGAACGAGGCCCACTCATGTGTAGCTCGCTTGTTTCGTATTTAGAACGAAGCATACATCATTAACGCGCGCTGGTGTCGACCCGTGGCTTAATGAACGAGACATATACATAAGTAACGCGCGCTCGTTTGTGCTCGTGGTTTAAAGAACGAGGCATACACGTGTGTAGCGCGCTTGTTTCTGTCGGTTGTGCCTTTCTGCTTGTGGTTTAAACAACGAGGTATACACGAGTCAACTTCAACTTCAACTTTATTAACTATTTGACAAAAGAAAAATACAAAATGGTCGCTTCCCGCAAATAGCATTGGCTAGTCGAGGCGGGAAGCGACGGGAGAGAATAGGTTTACATTACAGCCTGTCAAATTTGTACAAAGTATGAAGGAAATAATTGAAAAGTAGCCATAAAAGTATTAACATAACATTTGCATGGCCAATTTGGCGGCCAGGCAAAAACCAGAAAGAAAAAACGCTTGTACAGTCACTGTGGTATTTTACTATTTAATCGGAAAAACCGTTTGGTCGACGGTTGCAATAAATGGGACGCGTCAAATTCCATGGGACGCGCGTGTTCCATTTCCATTGCTGGACATTCCCAATAGGTCTTTAGCACGACCCTGTCACGTGTCCTCGGTTGTAGTACAAAATAGATGCCAGAAATGGAAAGAGCGTGATGAAATTAGTAAGGCTGCCAATTCGCTTACTGCTTAATTGAGCCTGTTTTTCGGAATAAAGAAATACAGTTCTGCATCAGAAGACCTCTGCTGAACACAGAATCAGTATTCTAGCTACCAGGCTCCTCAAGGTTTCATTGTTAAGTTCTGTCAGTTTTCCTGCTCAGTGGCTTGTTGTTGGTGGAATGACATGCGCATGTTTGCATGTGGTGGAATGGCGTCCAATTCATGGACTATGATCATTGAAATAAAGTATATTAACAAAAAAAATGCTGCCATACACACAGAAAATTGTAAACTTCTGTTAAACGTAAGCTGCAGCCCGAGAGAATTACAAAAGATTATTATTGATTGTACAAAATTGTGGAGTTTAAGATTCTGCTGTGCAGAGGAGATTTGCGGACAATGCATTGGAAATATTTTATGTGGACCACATTGAACCATGTAACCACCCAAAAACTCCCAGTTTGTATTGCTTACTAATAAGCAGATCGAAATGCTTAGAGAGAGTGGATCATGCTCCTTGTTCATCCGAGTGATTAAGGAAGTGCAACCTTTTCAAAAAGGAACAGTGAAAATCGTGTTTGAGAGTCCATCGTCTTCAATCTCAGGCTCAGCAGCTGTAACTTGTGACACTGCTGCCTGTACGAGCAACGCAGCCAATGAACTGAGTAAAACACGCAAAAAGCCAACTGGCAGACGATGGCAAATGCATGAAATGTTTGCTTTGTGGTGAAAATCCAAAACTGGATAATAGTATGTGTATCCAGACGGCACCAGGCAGCGCTGTAAATTCATTATGCACACCCGTTTGCAAAAAATCACTGGGAACGGGATTTTAGATTTAGTTAAGCTAGGAACTAGAATTTGGACAAGATTTAGGCTGAGAACTGGTATTTGATATCCCCCCTCCCCCACTTCACGACCCTCAATTAAAAAGCCTAGTTGGGTAAAAAGGTAAAGGTAAAGGTAAAATCAGGCCCGGCCAGGGGGGCGGGGGAGGGGGCGGTGTAGTGGGATACCAGCATACCCAGTGTTTTTCCCCGTAAGATCCCAATATACCTTAAAATTGTAAAACGTGCGATACTTAATACCTAAAAGTATCTTGCAGCATTTAATTCATGGCTGTATACTAAATACCTAAAATTCTGGAAGAACCAGATACTTTATACCCGAATTGTAACATAAAAATACCATATACCTGGATTAAAATGGCCCTTGATACCGTATACCCAAAACCCCTGGCCGGGCCTGTAAAATCTTTATTAGACACGGTATTTCCTTCAGGAATTTACAATATTTAATTAAATAAATCTAACTACCTAACTAAATAAGATAAATATATAGATTTCGCCTAAGCCTAAAAGCGGACCTCCACGATTGTTATTATTTTTTACTGGTATTGAGTAACACTGCATGGCTTTCCTTGCGCCAATATGTTATGTTTAGAGCAGTCAATAGGAATTGACTGCGGTTCAAAAACTCAAACATTACAAGAAAACAATACAGTCGACGCGTGTTTGTTCGAAAACAAGTTTAGCCGATCAAAGAACGATCAAATATTTTCATCCAACATCGTTCGACAAGCATATTTGAAGGTTTAGCACCTTTTTAAAAAGTGCATTAAATGGCTTTCCATGTTTGATCTAGATCAAACATGTTCATCCAAAATTTCGCATTACGAACAAATTTTTGATCGTTTAGCCACCCCAACAAACAAATCGTGCACAAACAGTAAAAAGCAACCAAATGAAGCCCATAACGTCGACAATTTCAGCGATAATACGAAAAAAATCATTTTTTGGACTCACTTGGTCCGGTGTTTGGTCAAACATTGTTATGCGTTTAGCCACAAAACGTTATGTGTGACAAACACAATGTTGGATGAAAATGTTTGATCTTTTAGCCGGGGCTTAACAAACATATTTCGTAGTAAGTTAAGCTTAGACATAAGCTTAAATGTCGTAGAAAAGAGAAAAAGGAAAACAATCCTGATAGCAGAAGGGTAATCGCATGGGGCCAAGTAAAATTAAGTATTAGATAGTTACTGAGGCCGACAGCAATATGTGATATATTGCAGTCAGCTGAGGGCGTAGAATAGATCTCTTTGTTCTTCTTTGTTTTGCGGCAAACCATGCGGAAACAATAGACAATGAGATATACCGTGGTATTTGCACGTGCAGAGTAACTTTTTCCTTCAGTTGTGACCAGACATGAAAGAAGTGTACGACAATGGCTTCACATCAGACGAGGATGAAGAGGCGATTTTAAGAACACAACAAAACCGAACTCGATATACTGGCGAAGATTCACCTAAAGCTGGTGGTTTGGAGAAGGATTTTAAATTCGATACTACCTCCGCCTCGACTACGCGGCTTAGAAATGCCGATTTTATATACAATTGATAACCTATTAGTCGACACTGTCGAAATATTCTTAACATTATTAATATGGTATGATTATCTATGTAATAGCATATTTTATCTATTTAAGTATGATTCATCATTTTAATTGATAATTTATTAGTTGTCGATCTCGTAATTTATTAGTTGACAATCTTGTAAATATTATTGACATCACTTAATAATGTAAAGATTTATTATCTTACAAAAATTATGATTTATTTTATGTTTTGTTTTTAATTATTTATACACGACCCCACAAGTTTGTAGCTTTAATTTTTTATCGTGTTTAAGTAAAGGTCATCTATCTATCTAACGAGGTTAAGTTTTATTAGCCCGTTTAATTTTCCTGCTTTTAATACATGATTTAATTGAATCGCGCCATAGTATTTTTATTAGTGAGTAATGTTTGGTGTTTAATTTTGCTTCAGATGAGCGCTTTGTGGTAAGCCTATTACGACAACCGAGTTGGAAGAATTTGGAAGAAGTTGGGCCGCTGAAAACAGTTGGAGGAAATGGCGCTGGGTCCTTAGAGTATTTAAAGACTGGCGTTTTTTTTTTGGCGTAAAACATGGCCGTTTTAAAAGGGCCATATATTAGTGTCATAAAACAAACAGGCTGCAATATTAAAAATATAACAGTCGGAGGAAATGGCGCTGGGTCCTTAGAGTATTTAAAGACTGGCGTTTTCTTTTTTTTTTTGGCGTAAAACAAGGCTGTTTCAAAAGGGCCATATATTAGTGTCATAAAACAAACAGGCTGCAATATTAAAAATATTGCAGCCTATACACTGCAATATTTTTAATATTGCAGCTTGTTTTTAATATTGCAGCATGTTTGTTTTATAGCACGTTTAGTATATATTACCCCTGAGAATTTCCCTGCCGACAAAAAGGACCGCCCCCGTTTTCATGACACAGTTGTTTTAGCATTTTTAAAGACTGCAATCAGTGATTTAGTGCAGAGAGAGTACAGTGGCACTGGGTATTGAATAGTAAATATGGATTAATATCACTTGTGTTTTCAGAAATTTGTTGAAATTGCCGTCGTCGCGCAAAACATAAGTGATACTTTATGAGGCCTCATTGCGATTTTTTAATAACAGAAGGGCAAACGTTTCTTTCAGTTCTTAACATTATAGAAACACAGACGTCGAAAAACATGTACAGTCAGCCAAGCGGAGGAAAAACACTCGTTCGCTTGCAGGCAAAACAATAAACAGACAATTCGACTAGCACTTCTTTGTGTCCAAAACGAGTAGATTTATTGTTATTTATATCCAGTCGAGACAAAATACAAGTTTCCTTCCTGAACAAAAGTAACAACGTTTAAACCAAATGCTAAGCTTCAATTTAATTAAGTTACATGATCTCAGCATCAACACTGGCAATTGATTAAAGCTGGTTATTTGACGAAATAACAAAGGGAATTAAAACGTTAAAGTGCCAGACTTAGTGGCTATTGGCCGGGAATACTCAGTCTTAGATTCCAGGGTGGAGATGTTAGGAACCGAGTTAGACTGGGCGAAATCAATTTCAAAGCTAATGGTACTAACATTTTGTACTAACACGTCTGGAACCCATAGAGAATGATCTTTAACTCTCAACGGAATGGTGAGATGTGATAGAGAAAGTGCTCAGCAAATTGCTAGAAACCTACCAGGGTAAGTCAAATAGGAAATAGTGGAGCAATATTGAGGACTATGAAACGGAGTACTGCTCTTCGGGTGACATACCAATGTGCAATTGAGTATTTATATACAACAAGGTTGGGAAAAAGTTACAAGAGACTGGTTTAGTTTACTATTCAGTTTCCGCTAAAGGCTTAAGATCTCTGATCGATGAATCTCCTAGATTCACTCAGGCGTTGCAGGAGAATGGGGCTAACCCAGTAGAGTCGCCCCCACCCCGCTCTCTTTTCCCTTGACCAGCGGTCTAAAAAAAAAACTGCGCCTTGTTGGACGTCTGTTTTACTTCCTGTCATTTGCATTGTTTGACAAAAAACAAACAACGACAACAACATCAAAACAATGGCCCCTAATTCGAGAGTCGTTCGTTTCTTCAAGCGTGTACAGTAAGCAACGAAGACTCCAGGTACAAGATTGTCCCCTGCTGCGAAGGCTACTCCTTGATTAGCCTGTGTAGCAGGAGAGGAGGGGGGTGGGGAGCAAGACAATGGAGGAAAAATGGAAGGAAAGGTTCTTGTCAGGCCTACACAGACTCCCCTATGTGGTTTTGCGATTGCGATGCGTTTTATATTTGCCTTCAAAGTTTCGCTCTTACGATCATGTCTTTAAGCGATTTTCCTCTTTTGTATGATATAATAGGCGGCGTTTTGTAGATAGTTTTCAGCAATGGCTGGTTTTGAATTAGAACTCCATTCTTGCATCAGTATTTGTTTACGGTTTTTCATTGCTGGGTGAAATGTTGTGACAAAAGGCATTATTCTCTCTTCAATCTTTTTCTTTTGTTTTTGCAAAGCCGACCGTCTTCTGGTAAAGGTGACCCCAGATAGTGTTCTCTTCACTAACTGTTTAGGATAGCCGCGAGCCTCGAGTCGCGTACTGAAGTTAGAGATGGCCTCCTGGAAATTTCCCTCCAAGGAGTTTGTACGTAGGAGTCTGACAGCTTCGTTTATGAAACCTCTTTGTGCGCCTGGTCGGTGACAAGAGGTATAGTGTATATATTGAAAGATCTCGGTCGGCTTGTAATAGGTTTTGATGTCTAGGATAGATTCTTTAGATAATCTTTCTCCTTTATGTACTGTTGTGTCAAGGAATGTGATTTATTTCTCCGAAATTTCAGCTGTGAATTTCATTGTTGGATGGGATGTGTTAACTTGTTGTATAAATAGATAAATGTCGCATTTTTGTACGTCCATAGGGAGAAAACGTCATCGATGTAACGTTTCCACACTGTCGGCTTTATTTTGCTTTGATTTAGCATGCAACAAAATAGGGGCTAAAATCGCCAAAACTCGTAACAGCAACAATGTTGTAAATACTCGTCATAATTCACAACTGCCTTCGGCGGTCATAGCAAACACTGTAAACAATGATGCAAATAGGATAGACAATCTTGAAGGACAGATTTCTCGTATACACGCAGTCTACTTCTCGGTCGTCAAGTTGAAAAACAGCAAATTTTTATAAACCTAGTATGGGGATCAGACAAGGCACAACCATTCAACTTGATTTGGTTTATAAGAATCGACGGGTCGAATTTTCTTAACGTTAACGAACTGACTGCCAAAACAAATACTATTTCCCATTTGTTTAGGGCAGTATAACTTAATTGTTTATTAATTTACATTCGGACGTTTCTGTGGCAGGTGGAATAGTTTGTTCACAATGGTAGTAAGTTCTGTTTTGATTGGCAGGAATTAAGGTCAGTGGCAAAGGTCGTAACATAGTGTAACAGTTCGTTAAAACTGTCTAAAATAATCCCAATATTTAAGGCTGGTGATAAAACAGATCCAGATAATTATAGACCGATATCATTGATATGGAATTTTAACAGAATCTTTGAGAAATTGATGGAAAAAATAATGCAATCCTTTATTGAGAAGCATAGTATTATGACTTCTATCCTCTTGCCAATATGGTTTTCGACCAAACTATTTAAACTATATTTTTTTCTCGGCATTTGCTCTAAGAGCAGATAGTGCTCATCAAGAGAGCTTATGCCGTTTACATTATTATTACACATCGCGGTCAAAGCTAAGACACAACAAGAAACTAAAACAATTAAAATAAATAAGTACATAGATTCAATCACGAGAAACGATTAGATTGGGAGATAAAAGACTGAACAGCATAAAACAAGTTTACATTAATTGAAAGTTAATACCTGGAACTCCATTAAGAAGCCAATCAATTTTTTCTTATTAGATGCAGAGAGCCAATTATAACAAGTGTGCAGCGGAGGCAAAAAGTATTACGCGCAGAGCAGCAAAACTCGGGCAAAACAAGAAATAATGTTTGGCATCTTCGACAGGTGCATCGCACAAAGCACAACCAAACTTTTCTACGGAGCATGCGATTCTAGATATTGTTAATACCATACAATCAAACATGAACCAAAAGTTATTTTCCTGCGGAGTATTCAATATTGATTTACAGAAGGCTTTCGATATGTTGACCATGAAATTCTTCTGCAGAAATTATATTTTTATGGTCGAGGATAAGTTAATGTGTGATTGGCATCTTATCTTCAAGGTAGATTTCAGACA
>JAEMWC010001660.1:70000-92500 GCA_016490735.1 Pachyseris speciosa | reverse complement strand
CAGTGCTTATCCGACATACACTCTTTAAAAGCTCTGGTCAAACGGCGCATGATAGTCGATGATAGTTGATTCTCTCCAAACTATCATCAACTATCAACAACTATCATTCACATGGTAAAATGGCGCATGATAGTCGATGATAGTTGATGATAGTTCACCGCCAGTCGAGCGAGCAAAGGTCACGCGAGCAGCTAGTTCCAGGCTCTTTCCGCGTAAAATGTGAGCACTAAAATGGCTTCGCGAGAGACAAACTTGTAGAAGTATGAATTTATCGCGACGAAAGAGGGCGGCAGCTTGCTTAATAGTAATCGATTTGTTGGAGGGATGTACGCTTCTTTTTTTGCGGTGTCTCTTCTAATTCTTGCGAGTTGACACTTTCTTCAGAAGATATCTTCTCTATGTTATCTTGGTCTTCAATATTTTCGTTGTCATGATTATCATCTTGGATATAAACACGTATTTCTGAAGCTGTAGCTGAGCTTCGCGAGGAACTTTTCGCGGCCATTTTAAACGAGCCCGCCGATTTTCGGGGAAAACAGCTGACCAAAAACTATCATGGACTATCATACGCATGGTCAAACGAGAAAAACTATCATCGACTATCATGAAGAATTTGAACAAACTCAAAATGAATGATAGTAGATGATAGTCGATGATAGTGCATGATAGTTGGTGGTCAAACGGAAGCGCGCGCTTCGACTATCATCGACTATCATCAACTATCATCGACTATCATGCGCCGTTTGACCAGGGCTTTAGATCATATGTTCTTACGCTGCTCCTCTGCAACTGCTTTTTGGGAGAATTTTCACAAATGGTGGCAACTAAAACGGAACAATCCCTTACTCTATCAAATAGCATGATTCTATATGGGGTTTTTGATAACTTGGAACACAGATATTCCAAAAAAACAAGCCATTGCTTGTGGTACACTGAAGAATGGAGGGTTTGAAACCTTCCTTTGACTTCGTCTCAGAACTCGTCTCGTCCATTATTCTGTCCAAAGCTGCACCGAGCTGGAAAGGGGAAGATCTAAGCGATTTACAATTCTTCTAGCCTGCGAACGCAGACGTATTTCCGGCTGCCGGAACCAGTGACAGCCGGAAATACGTCTGCGTTCGCAGGCTACAATTCTTCTGGCCCGTACTGAGTCGCCAGTCGTGAAATCATCAGTAGCCTTCATAGCCTGCTTTGCTTCGAGAAGATGAAAGGTAAACAGGAAGTTTTAACTTTAATTAACGATCCAATGACGAGATGATCAACGGTTCAGTGGGTTTCAATAGAAAGGATGGCCCCGGGGCAATTGGCTAGACTTCGAATAGTCTCTAATTTCGGCGATGAATACTAGGGCGGGCAAAAGACACACGCGCGCGCGAACTTGCGAGGAGACGCGAGGGGAGTGCCCCCTCACGTCGTATCTCCTCGCAACTTCGCGCGCGTGGGTGTCCTTCGCCCGCTCACAATCCACTGTTGAAATTAGGGCGCGTTTTTTTATTCACAATTCTGGAATGAGAGTGGTCAGAATGTAAAATGCGCGCGTTTTTCTATTCCGCATTCGCATTCCGGAATGGACAGAACGCCATTCCATCAATTCTGCTCCCAGGGGCAGAATAAACAGAATGTTGCGAATGAAAATTCAGGCATTCCGTACCAACCATTCTTATTCCAGAATTATGGATATAAAAACGCGCCCTTAGAGACTACTCGCAGTCTAGCAATTGGTGAGAAACCTGAAAATTAGCACAAACTGAAAATTGGCTTTTCAGTGTATCAATCCTGTTGAAACGGTGCGAAAATCATGGATCAGCTCATTCCAGCGGCTGGCGAGGGAAACGCACGTCACGTTTAATGCATTGCTGGTGGTACACTGAACAATGGACGGTTCTAAACCTTCCTTCGACTTCGTCTCAGAATTCGTCCATTCTTCTCGTCAATTCTGTCTCCTCGACCTCTAGAGATAACGCGTAAAATGGGGGTGAAAGACCTACACGTCTCCTACTGACATGTTTGTCGCTTCTATTTCGGTCTTTTCACCCATCTAGCTTGTTGTATGTTCTCAGCGGGTTAACATAATGATTAAGAGGATTTTCATGTTAGTGACTAAATGGAACCATGTGCTTAAATGTCGCATACTTGATCTCAAAGGTCATTCCTGGGTTACAAGTTTCAACGCCTGTTTGTTTGAACCCTTGTTGTTCCGTTCTGTTAAGCGACTGCGGTTTTCATGCCCTTTGAGGCATCTTATCTAAGTTTGGTTTGGCTCATTTAAGTGCTTCCGGCGGCAGTACAGCCAGTTATCTTTGTAAGAATAGGATTTTGAGCCGTGTAATAATCTACCTCGCAATTTTTGTTTTGCCGGGCCCGGCCGTTGCTATTTGCAGCAAGATGGTGTGCTTCTATCACGGCTTTTTACCCGGGCTGCGCGCGTCTCGCGCGGCGCCCGGGTCTAGAACTACCTACGGTTCTCGAATTCTTTTTCGTCGTCGAGTATCATCCACAAATGGCACTTCCGGCGTTTCTGCGCAAGCGCTAACTATTTTTAACAACAGTGATGCGTGTTGTCACGTATCGGAAAATGTCGATTCACCTTGTGGCTTTTGAAGTCTGAACAAACAATATGTTAAGAGAAGTGTCTATGCGAATGATTGCAAGTTCAACGGCGAGAAGAAAGCTTTTAACATGAGTAAACTTAACGGCAGATGGACTGCTTCAGGAGATTGCGAGTAGTCTCTAATTTTGGCGACGGATTTTGGGGGCACGTGCGCGCGCGAAGTTGCGAGGAGACGCGACGCGAGGGGAGCGCCAAAAATTAGAGACTACAGACAACGGGAGTTTGACCTTTCACGGCCGAGTGATTCGGAAGTGTAAATCTCATATCAACAGCAAGAATGATGCCTGTTGTCACGTATCGGAAAACGTCGATTCACCTTGTGTCTTTGAAGTCTGAACAACTAATATGTTAAGAGAAGTGTCTATACGAATGTTTGCAAGTTCAACAGCGAGAAGAAAGCTTTTAACATGACCAAAATTTAACTCCAGATGGATTGCCGCCGTGTTCCCCGTATCGGGTGTCTGGAGAACTCAGACCTAGAAAACTCAGACCTCAGACCTAGAAAACTCAGACCCCCCCCCCTCCCCCCCCCAAAAAAAAATCTGGAAAACTCAGACCCCCTCAAAACTATACAAATTTTCAAAGTCAAATAAACGTGGACAGAATAAATTATCGCCGTTCAGTGCGCTGAAATGTTACACCGTCTAGTTATCGCAGATAACAAACACTTCACGTTATTATAATCGGCTCCGGAACACGAGACCTAGAATACTCAGACCCCCCCCCCCCCCCCCTCCCCCAAACTGGAAAACTCAGACCCCCTCATAACTATACAAATTTTCAAAGTGAAATAAACATGGGCAAAATGAATTATTGCCGTTTATGAGGGGTTTGAGTTTTTACAGATTGGGGAGGGGGGTCTGAGTTTTCTTGGTCTTGTGCTTCGGAGCCGATTATAATAACATGTAGTCTCCTTCGCAGCCGCTCGGGCCGGAGTCGCGCAACGCGGGGAGCGTTGCGTGACTCCGGCCCGAGCGGCTGCGAAGGAGACTAAATAACATGAGACGACAAAGGAGAAGTGTTTGTAAACAGTTTCACTCTGCTAATTAATTTTCTACTCACATTTCACCGAGACGTACTCCATTAACGTTTATGCGAAAAAATCCTACATCGTTCGATAAGCGTTTCCTTTCTCAAACAATTATCCATCGAAGCGAAAACAAGTGTGCTTAGTTTTTTTTTTTTTTGGAATCAATACACTATTTTTATCACCTTGCAAAACGATAAAGCTCTGTGGCCTAAAGGTCACTGTTCTTGCCTGTGACACAGCTACATACCGGGTTTGATGTCTTTTAGTGGTATATATCACGGGCTTTATTTTTCTGTTTCTCTTTTTCTTGTTCTTTTAGAAATATTTTTTACAAGTGTTATAATTACTGTTCTCAATGGTTGAGCTGTATTTTAGAGGAATATATGTTGATAGGGGTCTAAAGAAATAGACTCCAACACAAGCTAAACACGGCAATGCGTCCGATGTAAGAAAGACAGACTTCCCTCTATTCCTTTGTTTAGCACTAAGTTAGGGATACAATACTGTTTTTTGCAAGCCCGGGTTTAGGCTAATTGTAGCCTCTTGTTGTCTTTCGATCCTTTCTTTAGCACTGTAGCTTCTGAGAGAGCTATGCAGCACCTTGAATTGATCGTTCAGTTTTAGTCACGGCTGCCTTTTTGCAAGTGTTTTTGTCATCGTTTCCGCTCTCCGCTCTGTGACTGAAGTTTCTGTTGCGAGAGCTTAGTTTTTTCCTCCTTTTGTTAATGCCAGTTTATGATAGGCAAGACCATGGTTTTGATCCTCCCTTGTGGATCTCATCAGTTGCCGGGAATGGCTTGATTCGAGTTGCTCTTAAGGCAACGTCGTTCTTTTAGTGAGAATGACAAAGCATTCTGTTTGGCATAAGTGTTCGCTTGTGCTTTTATACCCACTAGGCGGATCAAAAAATACTGGATTTCTGTTGGCTTTCCAGGTTGCCAACTGTGAAAAGCGGTTTTCGATCCTTTCATGTTTAAAGCTAGTACATCTTTCCGCTTGTGCGACAATGTATGAAATTTCTAGCACTTCGTTGCTTTCGTAGAGTTATGGAGATGTCTAATTTAGCGCACATAATATCCGCGTAAAACGCAGTGTAAGTGCTTTCAATGTGGTGCGCGTTGTCTAGTTTACACCTGAACAATGTTTACCAAGTACTGCTGTGTAATTTCTCATATGCAGCAGGGCGGGCCTTCCTGAAAACAATCAATCGCGTAAAATGGGGGTGGGAGGCCTACGCGTCTCCTACTGACATGTTTGTCGCTTCTATTTCGGTCTTTTCACCCATCTAGCTTCTTGTATGTTTTCAGCGGGTTAACATGATGATTTAGAGGATTTCCATGTTAGTGACTAAATGGAGCCATGTGCTTAAATTTCGCATACTTGATCTCAAAGGTCATTCCTAGGTTACAAGTTTCAACGCCTGTTTCTTTGAACCCTTGTTGTTCAGTTCTGTTAAGCGACTGTGGTTTTCATGCCCTTTGAGGCATTTTATCTAAGTTTGGTTTGGCTCATTTAAGTGCTTCCGGCGGCAGTACAGCCAGTTATCTTTGTAAGAATAGGATTTTGAGCCGTGTAATAATCTGCCTCGCAATTTTTGTTTTGCCGGGCCCGGCCGTTGCTATTTGCAGCAAGATGGTGTGCTTCTATCACGGCTTTTTGTCTTTCGATCCTTTCTTTAGCACTGTAGCTTCTTAGAGAGCTATGCAGCACCTGGAATTGTTGGACTGAAGTTTCTGTTGCGAGAGCTTAGTTTTTTCCTCCTTTTGTTAATGCCAGTTTATGATAGGCAAGACCATGGTTTTGATCCTCCCTTGTGGATCTCATCAGTTGCCGGGAATGGCTTGATTCGAGTTGCTCTTAAGGCAACGTCGTTCTTTTAGTGAGAATGACAAAGCATTCTGTTTGGCATAAGTGTTCACTTGTGCTTTATACCCACTAGGCGGATCAAAAATACTGGATTTCTCTTGGCTTTCCAGGTTGCCAACTGTGAACTGCGGTTTTCGATCCTTTCATGTTTAAAGCAAGTACATCTTTCGGCTTGGGCGACAATGTATGAAATTTCTAGCCCTTCGTTGCTTTCGTAGAGTTGTGGAGGTGTCTAATTTAACGCACATAATATCCGCGTAAAACAGAGAAACAACAAGGTTCAGAAACAACAAGGGTTCAAACAAACAGGCGTTGAAACTTGTAACCCAGGAATGACCTTTGAGATCAAGTATGCGACATTTAAGCACATGGCTCCATTTAGTCACTAACATGGAAATCCTCTAAATCATCATGTTAACCCGCTGAAAACATACAAGAAGCTAGATGGGTCAAAAGACCGAAATAGAAGCGACAAACATGTCAGTAGGAGACGTGTAGGCCTCCCACCCCCATTTTACGCGATTGATTGTTTTCAGGAAGGTCCCGCCCTGCTGCATATGAGAAATTACATAGCAGCACTTGGTAAACATTGTTCAGGTGTAAACTAGACAAAGCGCACCACATTGAAAGCACTTACACTGCGTTTTACGCGGATATTATGTGCGCTAAATTAGACACCTCCACAACTCTACGAAAGCAACGAAGTGCTAGAAATTTCATACATTGTCGCACAAGCCGAAAGATGTACTAGCTTTAAACATGAAAGGATCGAAAACCGCAGTTCACAGTTGGCAACCTGGAAAGCCAAGAGAAATCCAGTATTTTTGATCCGCCTAGTGGGTATAAAGCACAAGTGAACACTGCTAAACAGAATGCTTTGTCATTCTCACTAAAAACGAACGTTGCCTTACGAGCAACTCGAATCAAGCCATTCCCGGCAACTGATGAGATCCACAAGGGAGGATCATAACCATGGTCTTGCCTATCATAAACTGGCATTAACAAAAGGAGGAAAAAACTAAGCTCTCGCAACAGAAACTTCAGTCCAACAATTCCAGGTGCTGCATAGCTCTCTAAGAAGCTACAGTGCTAAAGAAAGGATCGAAAGACAAAAAGCCGTGATAGAAGCACACCATCTTGCTGCAAATAGCAACGGCCGGGCCCGGCAAAAAAAAATTGCGAGGCAGATTATTACACGGCTCAAAATCCTATTATTACAAAGATAACTGGCTGTACTGCCGCGGAAGCACTTAAATGAGCCAAACCAAACTTAGATAAAAATGCCTTCAAAGGGCATGAAAACCACAGTCGCTTAACAGAACTGAACAACAAGGGTTCAAAGAAACAGGGTTTTGAAACTTGTAACCCAGGAATGACCTTTGAGATCAAGTATGCGACATTTAAGCACATGGCTCCATTTAGTCACTAACATGAAAATCCTCTAAATCATCATGTTAACCCGCTGAAAACATACAAGAAGCTAGATGGGTGAAAAGACCGAAATAGAAGCGACAAACATGTCAGTAGGAGACGCGTAGGCCTTCCGCCCCATTTTACGTGGACATTGATCAGTTACGTTACAAATAAAGTTTTGTTGCAATAACGTATTCGCTTTACATCATACAGTATATTGTGTCAACATGGTTCAGAAGGAATGCGGCTACGGCCTAGTTACTCAGTGTGGTTTGGACATAGGAAGCCCAAAAGAAAATTTGTCCGCACTTTTCTCGAAAATTGAAATGCACAGGAAACCCGTTCTACAAAAAACCTATAAAACTATTCTGCGGTATAAAGAAGGTTATCACTTCGTTGTGCGTTGTCATAATACGTTGCAGCACTAGACTGAAGTATGGAACAGAAATCTTGATAAGATCGAAAGAGAACACGCCGGTTACCACAAAATCTAGTCCATTATAAGACTACATGTCCGACATTCAAACTAAAAATTTACCGCGATACAGCAATTAAAGGTCATCAATGTGGCTGAAGTTTAGTGCCAAAATTATTAAACTAATATTAATTATTACGATAGAAACTGACTTATATTCCATGTCAAAACAAGATTTTGGCAAGGCTATTCAGTATCTTGCCATGCAGAGCGACACATCAGTGGAATCGAGTCAACTTCATCTAGTCATTATTTTATTCGCTTCCGTAGGTCTATCAAGCTGTATGAAGAGAAAATTTTCGTCTTGAAACGGGATTTCGTTGAAAATTAAATGAACCGCTGTTATAACGAAGACCTTTTCCAGTGTTGAACACTTCGTCACTATAAGGTTCAACTGTGTTGAAATATATGTATGTGTTGAAATATATCTCAGCTCAACTGAGTCAGACTGCAGAGCGGGCGTGGATTGCGAGACCACCCGCCGGGGTGATGAGCGCTACACCGCACCAATTGTTCTCTGATCTGAATTATCATGGTCTCGTAGGCCTTCTCCTCACTGACTAAGCAGTGAGCTTCTTTTATAACAACTTAAATTATAAGCCCCTTATAAAGGTCACTGTTTTATGATGGAAATGTCCGACAAACTGATGGAAATGTATTTTTCTCCTGGACGATAAGCCCTTATAGATCATTGTAGCTACAAATTGCCCCCATTTTATTCAAGTCATCAGTACCAGGGGACGTCGCCCATCGCCAACCAAGGACCAATACCGACCGGCAAGCTTGCCGTCTACGAGATTGTTACTGAATTACCTGAGGTAGCGGGGAAAGCTTCATCAGTCCTCCTCTGCCAAGTGGCGCATAAGACCTCCAAATACAAGAGGTGTCCATGACCAACCGAGGTTCTAGGAGAGGTGGGCAGCCTATTACCCAGTCTCCACCCTGCCCTGAGACATGCGATGTTATAGATACAGCACCGGAAATGGCGTTTCATACTCTTCCCATAGTGCGTGGTGGGTTCTTTTACTTCCCTTTCCAGTTTATTTTACATGTAGAGTGAACGAAATTAGGCTAACGGTAGTTCAGATAGTCGCTTCATTGGCATCAGTGAAGAAGATGTTGAGCACACAGCCAGCATCCGGGGTCAGCATGATGTTACGAATTATTTTAAGACCCTGGTTATCGGCCCGGTCC
This sequence comes from Pachyseris speciosa, assembly GCA_016490735.1. NCBI lineage: Eukaryota > Metazoa > Cnidaria > Anthozoa > Scleractinia > Pachyseridae > Pachyseris > Pachyseris speciosa. The sequence continues at coordinate 83,911 of JAEMWC010001660.1, read as the reverse complement.
GGGGGTCGAGCCCACGACCTTTCGCTCAGCAGTCTGGTGTTCTAACAACTGAGATAACCAGGTACCCCATAAACTTATGTGCTCGCACGTCTAAAACAACACACGTTCAAATGATTATATTTAATAAGTGCTAAGAGACGATTTTAGGATTTACTGTTGAACGAGGTTATGCAGTTACAACAGCAGTTTTGCCAATCTAAAATTGATGCTTACATTAGGCTAACAAAAAAAGACTTGATTGAAAATACTTTTCAAGCGATGTGACTCAAGCTTCTACACGCTACTTATACTTAATGTGAAAGAACACTCTATAAACCTTTTATATACTGGTTTTGCAATTCTTTCGAGTGCATTACACAAGAGCATTTAGACGAGTGCGTGTCCACACAAACTCCAAGTGACAAGTGGGATATCCCATACGAGAAAGCTTAAGTTTGCATAACTGTTTCATACCATACCACAGAAAATGAATAGTTCAATACAGTCCATACAGTGCACGATGGGAAGCTTGGGTACAATAGATCGACGAATACACAACGGCTTTCCTGCATTCCGATTGGCTGTATTTTCTATGTTTCTATGAACGAGTTATTAACGTTAAATCCATGTTAATTAAGCGACTTAAAAACGGTGTTTAGGTGGAACCCCGCCTTAACAAAGAAAAATAATTGTGAAAAATTAAAGGGGCTGTGTTACGAATTTTTACCATTCATATAGCAAGCCACAAGAGATGTTTGCACCAGATTGGAGTCCTAAGACCAGTTTGCGTCTAAAAATGTTTTTAATTTGATTCAACCCGAATTTTGGTCCAAAGACAGAAAAATACCCATCGCATTATTCGCATAGCCCCTTTAATCAATCACTCAATCATTTATTATGACACGTTACGTCGAGGAGCTAAAAAACTCGTTAAAAAAACTAAGTTAAACGTACTTTAAAAGGAACTCTATATAAGTCGCTCTTATTTTTTTCAGAAGACCTATTTTGTTCTTTCCACGAGTTTCAGACTGTTTCAAGTACTTTCATTAAGACCTACAAGAATATTTCAGAGTTTTCTACGAGATACACCACTCTCTTATTTTTTATAAAAATATCGTCTAATTTCCAGGTGCAGGCTGAAAATCGAACCGAGGCTAAATGTTCTTTTTCACTTGTTTTGAGCCTGAAACGTTTTTAATAACTGTATATGCTTTAGTTGTCTTCATATGCTATAAACGTGCCCAACGACGTGAATGATAACAACTTGTCGTTTCCACAGCTGTTATTGCTATTTTCTAGCTAATTCAGTTTATTACTCTTTAATACTCATCACACTGAGAAAAATAAATGAGCATGAGCTCTACAAATTCTAAAAATCTTTTAAACAATGTATCTCAATAGAGATTCATGTCGTCACTGTATGTTTGTAGCTCAATGCAAAAACTGGGTGTGGAAAACTCAAAATGCTTTCAGCTCTTCAGAAGCCCCATTTACACTACAGAAAAAAATGGGTCCGTACCCATTGAAAAGTGGTCCGGAACAATTTTTTTGAACCTTTTACACAGCACTTTCGAAGAGCAAAAGGGGTCCGGATTCGTTTTTTTTTTTCGGTTTGGGGGCCATAGGCGCCTATGGCCCCAAAACCAGAAAAAAGCGAGTCCGGATCCATTTCATGCAAACATGGTACGGAAGGTTTACACGGGAAAAATATCTGGTCCGTAAAAACGTTTTTTTGGGTCCGGACCCATTCTTATCTGTAGTGTAAATGGGGCTTATTATATATTTAGGCTTGGCTATGCGTTCGTAGCAGGTTCTGGTGAATCTCAGCTTCAGAGTTCGTATGACGATGATCGGTATACCGGTGAAATTGCTACGAATGCAACTTCAGTTTGATGACCAAAGACCCCACGAAAAAAAAGAGCTGATTCGACCTACATGACGCTATACTTGCTTAAGTTTTCCAGAAAGTCTGCTGTTAATTAAACTAAGGTTTCTATTTTCTAGAAGCTGCCTAATATAGACCTGTTCTAATCTTTTTGTCGCAATTCTGAGAAAATATTATAGGCGTCACATCGAGACTGTATTTCTACACATCATCATGACTACTGGTAATGCAAAGTTATTTATGTCCGGAGACACTCTTTTCTTTCTTGATCACTAACATTATTTCCTTTCCTGGGGAAACTATTTTGAACATTAACTGCTCTGTGAAGGAAATTAGTCTGCTTTCAAAAAAGGTGAGTCATTAGCTAACATCAGAGCCCATCCTTGGAATGGCTGGACAGTCACCTCATCAGAGGTGTCTGTCCTGTGGACAGTAAAACCCAGCATTCCTGCTACCAGCGTTGCGGTGTCCTGTGCTCCAGCCGGGTGTGTGAGGACGAGTGGCACATTGACCAGGCCAGTTGAGAAATCTTTCTGTCCATACAGAAGATTCCTGTCTCTTTCTCCTTCCAAAAACTCAGTGATCCAGCCGCTGATGTAATTTCTACCGGTGGGATAGAAACCTGAAGAACAAAGCATACACACACATACATGTAATACTTCACTTTTTAGTATTGTGGATTACTGAACGCTTGGTATTGACATGCTATTGGCCTACCTGGCAGGCTCTGGGCGGAAAAAGGGCTCCAGCGTCTGCTATGCAGCCTAATATACATTATTAAAAACTGGATCATTGAATAACGCAGTTCCTAAGATTTCATTAGCATGGCAGCCATGGTATATCAGCAATTATAACCCATCGATTAATTTTTGCACGATTTTATCGGCTACTTTGGATCACGTGGTGCAAATCGGAGAACGGCTATCAGGCAATATACCCCGGCCGCGTTCAATTTTTTTTCTTTTGTTCTTGTGTATGTTAAGGTATGAAAATGAGTACCAAATTAAAGTGCACATGAATCGAGAAGTAACTACCAATTATTTTTTTCATAGCTTATATTCTCCATATTTCATTTCAATCGATTCCCTCCTTTTTGCGAAGAGAATTCGCTGTTTCTAGGGGTTCCGAAATTCCCGCCGTGGCCTGAAATTTTAGACATTTTGTGCGTGGCCAAAAAGTCTCTATGACGTCATTCGCGTGTATTTTTAGGCGTGAAACATGTCGGAAGAGGCGAAAAAGCGTAAATCTGGAAACTTTTGAGCAGCTGACGGCCGCGGTAATGAATCCTGGTAGTTTTTTTTAGGAGATCTGCCTCGTATGGGGTCTCGGACTCTTTTGTGGATCATCCTTATGGCACTATGCTTCCATTCCTTTTTGCTTGTAGTTGTAACATTTTTATTCCACCGAACTAACAAAAACAGAGTGACGGACTCGACTGAGTACACATGAATGACGTCACGACTATTCAATAGAACCCAGGTCCTTGTGTAGAATTTTAGTGAGAAAGGCGCAACTTCCAAGTTCCAGCTACTTAAAGTAAACTATTTTCCCCTCAAAATATTTCTTAAATCACCAATTTTCATATTGGAGAAAATAAATAGCTTTGAAATTTCGATTCATGTGCACTTTAAAATAGGCTTGATTTCCGCCGCTCACTCGAGTCTGGGAAACACACCGTTCAGCTTTTCTCAAATAACAGCGTTTAGTACGGCTTAGGACTGCATTCCATGGTACTGATACCGCATGGCGCGCTGTGCTGATGTCGCGAACTCGGTAGAAAGTGATTGATTCGTTCCCAGGGTCATCTCTCTTCCTCGTTGCGGCTGGTCACGTGCCCATGGGTACAAATCGAATCCCCACAGGGGGTGGGTCCTCGACTTAGTGGTGACAAAGTTTAACTTTCCTGCCCTCTCTTTAATCGTTTTTTCTGGAATCTGCAAAAATCTAGTGGACACGTGACCAACCTCAACCAGGGTACTTTCTCGAAGGAGGAAGAGAGCCTAGACCCTGGGAACGAGGTTGGGATTTATCTAGCACATAGTTTACGCCATCTTCGCTTTCTTGCGAATATTCGTCTGGCATGTAAAGGCTCTTTCTTTAGCTCTAGCGTCTTTGCATTTACTATCAGTGATCGGTACAGGAAGAGGAATATCAGTATCAGTTTCATAATCGATCTGCATTACGAAAAAGTAAAAAGGTAATCATATCTTAAATTGCGTTGGTAAACTTAGTACTAAAGAAGGATATTTTCTATATACAGTGAACAAAAGCTCTTGGTATTTATATTCGTGTGCCAGTTTGACATTTCAAATAAAATTAGTGTTAACCCACCTATAAATGTTTTAGTTTGTTTACAAGTCCTGCCGCCCACTCCGCTTTACCAAGTTTTTTTTCAGTTTAAGTTTTGAATTGGCCATGTTCTAAACGAGTAAGGGCCTGGGAAAGAGGTTTTAAAATTTATCGATTGGAAAAAATTGTTCCCACTGCATGAAAAAGCATCTCAAAAATGGTCACCTAACCAACTTGGACGCTGTTCGGTTGTATTGGAGCTGAAAAAAATGCTTTCGAAAATTGTGAAAATTAGAGACTATGCTTTGGAGAGACACACTTTCCAAAATAGAGACATTTGTATGGGATTTTTTTAACTTTTAAATGTATGCTATCTGGCGGCTTTTCAACCAAACGTACTCAAACTTGCTGAAATTGCTTATTTTGAGGTACCCTTTCATATGAGGATCGATTTAGTTCAATTTCATTGATTTTGAATGAAAATTGGATTCGTTCCCAGGCCCTTACTAGTTTAGAATATGGCCAATTAACAAAATTTTAATCAAGAGCCGCAGACGCTCTTTGGGCTCGTCACGCGTTCCTCTCCCACGGACGTCTGCTCAACTGAACTGCCACTTCCGCTCGCCGGCGGTTCGCCTTTGTTTTCGACGAAACCATGAACGAGAGGGGATTGTTTTTAGACCCTCCTTTTTTTCTGCTTACAGCTTAAGCTTTCTGAAAGGGCCTTTAAACAGACCGGTATACTATAACGGCAATCCATAAAACATGGGAGTCATGAAATAAACGTTGTTATCAATCGACTGGATTGGACAACAGACGGAAGAGATAAGTTACGAAGTTATCTTCACTTTCTTTCCGTCTTTCGGAAATGATTTATCGTGTCATCAGAATGAAGAAAATACTAAAGATTCATTGAAGTCAGTTTCTGTTTGGTAGAACATCAAATAACTGGTTACTTACCTAAGCCTACAGGGACGAGCTGTTTTGAAAGTTCTAATATCTTCATGGATTGGAAGAAAATTTACTCGTTTCTTCCAGTGTGGGCACTTTCCTTACCTCCTTACAGTGACCCTGAAACAACTTCCGGGGTAGTGCAAAAATTACTTGTCCTTTGCCAAACCTATGCCTAACCTGGCATGATGAGCCGGACAGATAGTCATCGCCAATAAATTCGTCGGGTTTTGAAAACACCCACAACAGGCGCGAAAATCAATTCTACTTCCGTTTCAACTCCGGAAAATTTCAGAGACGTTTTGTGGTCAGTTTATATCCTTGTTCCACTGCGTGAGTGGTGTGACGAAAGTTGAGGAGCTGTACCTTCGTCTGCGCCGCAAATCCCACCGAGAATCCTACTCAAGAACGGACAAGACATCATTGTTCAGTATTTCTGTGAACGTCCCGACAAGTCTGGTATTAGGTTTTAAAAACAATGTTACTGAGATATCAAGTTACTGAGATATCAAGACATCATTGTTCAGTATTTCTGTGAACGTCCCGACAAGTCTGGTATTAGGTTTTAAACGATGTTACTGAGATATGGATAGGTAGATTTGTTTGCTTGAAGCTTTTCGTGGGAACAGTTACTTCCGATTGGCTACCGACTGCTTAAAGCATCTCATACTAAGTAATTTTGTTAAAACAAAATTAATTTCAATTGTTCCACTTTGTATTAATATTAAGTTATTTTCGATTTCTTCAGCAAGTTAACTGGATAACCTAGCACATCGTTAGTAAGATATTTCAAAATATGACTTATTTTAATTCAACCGATGTAAATATCTGCTTGTTAATTGTTGCTAAGTCGCTCGTGTGTGACACAGACTAGGAGGCGAGTAAAATTTAATTTCAGCTCGAAGGAAGTTTGGTGTTTCTTAATTTGCAAACCTCTGTAGACAATTTCCAACATCAATATATATTTTAAAACGTTTCAAAGCATTAAATTTATTAAACCCCTTTTTTATAAAACTGTGGTAGGGGAGTTAAGCTTAATTTCTTCTGGTGTGCATTGTTATGTTGAGTTGTAATTAAAGGCGCTGCATTGTAATTTTATCGTGCAAAAGCGCTACTAGATCCTAAAGATTTGAAACCATAGACACAAAAACTAATGACTGAATTGTGTTTGGTTAAAATATCAGAGGCTTTGAGGCACTACCGGTCAACTTTTTACCTTGCTGAATTTGGATTATTTTAGACTTTTGGGTAAATGAGAAAAGTGTGTCTAGTTAATCGGGGCTCAATTCGCTCACAGATGAGCAGATATTTTAAAACCTGCTATACTCTGACATAAGAAGAATCAATATATTCAATACTGATGAAGAAATATTCATAGTCATGTGAACGTCTGTGTAGCGAGAAGATTTCGAGTTCTCTTATATCCTTCAATTACCTACCTAGGCCTTCAAACTGACAAAGTATGAGCGATATCGAGTTTTTGACCGTGGCCACGATTTCTTTGATTTTTACTGACAGTCACTCTTAATATTGACAAAAAAACTGTGTGATTTCAGTAGTAGTAGTAGTAGTAGTAGTAGTAGTAGTAGTAGTAGTAGTAGTAGTAGTAGTAGTAGTAGTAGTAGTAGTAGTAGTAGTAGTGGTAGTGGTAGTGATAGTGGTAGTGGTAGTGGTAGTGGTAGTGGTAGTGGTAGTGGTAGTGGTAGTGGTAGTGGTAGTGGTAGTGGTAGTGGTAGTGGTAGTGGTAGTGGTAGTGGTAGTGGTAGTACAGGCGCGGATTCAGGGAGGTGAAATGGGTGAATTTTCACCCCCCCCCCCCCCCCCCTTTTTCTGAGCCCCCCTTCTTTCTTTCTTTTTTTTTTCTTATCCCTCAAATATTGAAATAATATTTGATTTCTCTGATTTCTCTGATTGAGGTGGAGAAAATTCAGCCCCCATTTCAAAATCCTGGATCCGCGCCTGTAGTATTAGTAGTAGTAGTAGCAGCAGCAGCAGCAGCAGCAGCAGCAGCAGCAGCAGCGCAGCAGCAGCAGCAGCAGCAGCAGCAGCAGCAGCAGCAGTAGTAGTAGTAGTAGTAGTAGTAGTAGTAGTAGTAGTAGTAGTAATTCTTTATTTAAACTCGGTTAAAAAAAATCTTTAATTACAATCATTTGAAAATTTAAAATAACTATAAAACTGATTTACAAGATTGGTGAGTGGGAATCGAATGTTTTAAGTGCGCGGTTGATTTCCTTCTTAAACTACCTAATTGATCTGATCGCCCTAATACTTTCAGGAAGAGAATTCCACAGCGGCTTGGGTAAGTTTAACTTACGGAAAGAACCACGCAAGTCATAGTCTGTGTGTCGCTCACTGAATAAATCATGCAAGTACACTGGGGCTAACCCATTGAGGGACTTAAATATCATTATAGCTTTATACTTTCTTCTTCTTAATGATAGCTGGTCCCACTTCAAGAAGCAGGCTTGTATTTACCTCGCAGTTGGCTTGCAGAATAACCCTGGCAGCTCATATTTGCGATTTCAAATCGAATTCGTGCTGTGCGCTTGTTCGATTTTGAAAGCACGCGTATGATTTCACACGAAATTGCACTCCACTCAGTTCAATTACCATTTTAAATAAACCCCTTTCTGGCTTGCTGGTATATCGGAGGATAATTTCCGCGGCTGATAAATTGTCCTCGGAATTTCAGTTTCCCTCTAATTTTCCCTTCTCGACCAACTGCTCATTGTTCGGACGATCTATCAGCCGCGGACATTATCCTCCCATACTAAGCAGCCACCGAAAAGGGTTTATTTACTAATTACTCCATGCCTACTACAGACCTACAATTAAATCGTCTCCTGCTGGGTTTAGAAGAGTGAAATCTCATGGCTGCTTTTAACAACTTGTGGTTATGGGATATTGGATGATGATATCATATTATATCAAACCAAAGACATTGCATACCTGAGGCATATTCTTCCTGATAATCCATAATATGGCTCCACCATTTTTCATCTGGCTTCCCCTGGTAAGTTTCCAGCAATTTGTTGAACACCTTCTGTACAACATCCCACCATTCCGATCGAAGGTAAAGATAATTTTTTATGGGTTCCAGCAGTGTTCTCAGTACCTTCAGTTTGGAGGTTAATTTCCTCCAGTCTTCTTCGGTTCCCAGCATCTCCACTGCTGGAATTCCACATCCGCACAGCAAACCAAAATCAAAATATTGCTTCATTGAATGCATCAGTGTAATCTGCGAGACAATCTTCTGCACTGGCGTCGTGGTACTGAAATCTGCTGTCATTCCATCCACAAACTCGGACACTTCGACGTTTTCTTTAATTTTCTTCGCTATTTGATCAAAGAACCAGCTGTAATTTACGGTATCGATAGTGGGGTCGTCCACGGCAACGTTGATGCTCTTCTTAGTTCGCTCATGATGGACAATTCCCTCATCATCGTCAGTTCCCTCATCATCGTCAGTTCCCTCATCATCGTCAGTTTCCTCAACATCGAATATACCGCCGACAAACATCTTGCGAACGGACGTTTCGTAGGAGTACCGATCGATGGCTCGAGCAACTTGCTTGATGACACAAAACCACCAGTCATCTGGCGAGGTTCGGAGTTTGTAGTGGTGACTGTAAGCTGTGAAAATGGCGGCAAACATACCACAGTCAGCACCAACTGAACAAATTTCCTCGTCTGATCCCACAGCAGCGACTAAATCTACAGGGGCGCCTTTCTCTCTACCTTCTGCGATCGCCACGCTGGCCTGCTCTGCCGTGTACTTTTTAAATAACTGCTTAGCTTGCTCGCCGCTCTCAAGGAAATCCAATGTTTCAAACTTGGAAGGAACCATTTCGTGGCTGGCGAGTGAAACGCACCTCATGTTCAACCCATCGCTAGTGGTACACTGAAGAATGGACGGTTTGAAACGCTTCCACTCCGTCTTAGAACTCTTCTTGTCCATTCTGTTTACGGCTGCGCCGAGATGAACAGCCGATCTAGACGATTTAGATTTCTTCTGACCCATATTTAATCGCTAGCCGTGACTCAGTAGCCTTGATAGCGTGCTTTTCTTCGAGGAGAGGATGGTAACAGGAAGTTTTAACTTTGACAAGCTAATTACGATATGAAGAACAGGTTTAGTGTTAGGCCAGATTCAAACGTAGCCTCCCACGCAGCCGTTTTTAGGGGACTCGTATTTCACCTCCTCCCCACTAGTGGGGAGGAGGTGAAATACGAGTCCCCTAAAAACGGCTGCGTGGGAGGCTAGGTTGAAACGTCGCATTTCACCTGTGCCAAATATAACTTAAGAATTCTTGGTTTTCAGTCACGCGCACGTCACGCAAGTAAAAAATAAAATCGTCAACCATTCAATAGATAAAGTCAAGAAATCGAGATATTGTAGAAGAGTAATAAATAAACAATATGCCCAAGCTTCAGGGCTGTGCGATGTCCCGTACTCGAGTTATTCGTCAAAATGTACCACTCAAACTTATTGGGTTTAGTATGGAAACGCCACAATGGAGCCCATCTTGATGAGCTCCAACATGGCGGCTGGAAACGAGTGAAAAACATCTGGGGCCGGTTCCTGAAAGGTGTAATAACTCTATTCCAGGAATAAATCTACCTTATTCCAGGAATACCTGTTGGAATAAGGCCGATTTATCCCAGGAATAGAGTTATTACACCTTTCAGGAACCGGCCCCTGGAACTTACTTAAGCTGTCTCAAAGGCTTTCTTCGCTCTGCTGAGCCTGCAAACTTTCGCCTGGACGGTTCTCTTGCCATATTGGCTTTTATAAAACCTCAAAAACACACGGTGAATTGATGTTTTCATGTACGTGATATGCTTGTGGGCAGACATCTGTTCATACGATTCATACGACGTGCGTACTCAACATGGCGGTCACATGCGTGGAGCATCGATTGACTAATAAGAGACCTTGTCGGCTTCACTGCTTCATATTGGCACTTATGTTATGTTCAATATGGGATATTTACCAACACACGTCTTATTTGTACGAAAACTCGGTAGATGTCACCCTGCTAACGTTTATTTCTGATACAAGGTTTGCAACTCGACTTCGCCCGCTGTCATGCACACGTAGAAGAACGTTTACTACATCACGTAATCCCTACAACGTCTCAGGAACAAGCTCCTTCCAACTACATTTAAAGTCCGGAGACATCCATCCTAACCAGGACCGCATAGGAAAAGAACTAGTACCCCGAAATATCCCTGCGGTGATTGTCAACTAACGGTGGGAAAGAATCAAGACGCCATATTGTGTGCGGAATGCAAAACCTGGTTCCATGCTAAATGCATTAATATGGGAAAACACATTTTCCAATATTATCTCGAGAATTACAGTCTTGATTGGACTTGTCTTCTTTGCTCCCTACCGAAATGTGGAAACTCTTTCTTTGATCAAAGCGGCGATGAACCAATTCTTGAGTTGTCCTATGCTAATACGGACAACGAACAAGAAAATGCTAATGTGGATTCATTACCCGATTCACTACAAAGAACAAAGGACGCTTGTGAAATTCTTCTCATTCATATGAACGTAAATAGTCTTCAAAACAAAGTGGAGGAGATTGGATCATTAATCAAGGAATCTAAAGCTCAAGTCGTCTTTCTTACTGAGACTAAGATCGACCGCACATATCCGGATTCGCAGTTTGCACAGAGTGGCTATAATACATACAGGAATGATCGAAAAAAAGGTGGAGGTGGTGTAATGGCGTATATTTCAGATAAACTACCTTCTAAACGGCTGGGATTGCCAAGACAATTTACTACGATCGAGCCTCTGGCAATTCAGTCTAAATTTGGACGGTACGATGTAGTAATTCTGGGCATCTATAGGCCACCCAAGCCGACTTGAAATAATTACCATGTTACCCTTGAGAAAGATCTACACGACCTGACATCATGGGCTTCAGTTCAGAAATCATTTTTGGTGATCAAAGGCGACCTGAACCTCGACAGCTAGACTTCGTCCACTCTCGAGGGAAGGGAAAATCTTACGAGATCTGGAAGACACACACGGGTTGACTTGTGTCATAACTAGACCAACAAGGATTACTAATAACAGCCAAACATTAATTGATCTTATTTTAACCAATAAGCCAGAGCTATTTAAGGATTGTGGCGTTTGTGATGTCGGAATAAGTGATCACGCCCTAGTATATGGACGCATGAAAGAACGAAATGCCATTTACGAAAGCAAGGTGCTGACTGTAAGAAGTTACAAAGAACTGAATGAAAAGGAATTACAAATGGATTTAGACATGGCTCCTTGGCATGTAAGCAGCATCTTCGATTCAATAGACGACCAGCATTCCTATTGGCACACTCTTCTCACTAGCATCATTAATGATCATATTCCGCTGAAAAAGATGAGAGTCCGTGCAGTAGACGTACCGTACATGACGCTCGAATGGAAAAAGGCAATTAGGAAAGAGAGGAGGTATGCGAAACGATATGCAAGAAACCCTACCGAGGAGAACCGAGAACTAATGAAAACGTGGAAGAATACTGCTACAAGACTCCGGCGGAGAGCAATCAAAGAGTACTGGAACAAAAAAGCTGATGATCTGAAAACGAATCCTAGGAATTTCTACAGTGTTTTTAAGCCTTTTCTTCACTCAAAGTCGAAAAAGTGTGAAAACGTCCTACTTAACATAGATATCGAAGGTGTCATTGAACGGGATCAACGCAAGATTGCGGAGCACTTTGCCAAATATTTCTCTTCAGTGGCTAACGACATCGGTGACACTCGTTTATTAGGTATTTCCGAGGACCAACTGTACCATCATGAGAGTGTGCACATAATAACGCAAAGCTGTAATCGTGGACCTCCTGGTGACTCCTCACAATTTAGATTCCATATGCTTGAGCCGAATGAAATTGCGGTTGTGCTTTCTGACTTGGATTATACCAAGAGCACAGGTCACGACCAAATACCATCCAAGATCTTAAAGATAGCAAGTAGGGAGCTTTCTTATCCCCTCGCCGACTTATGTCAAAGGCATTTGATTCGCTGTACCCTCCCCTAATGATAAACAAACTGAGAGCATACGGTTTCTCTAACAACTCACTAGCCCTTATGCGATCATATTTCACAAATAGGAAAAACAGAGTTAGGATCAGTCAAGAAGCAACAAGCGGTTGGTACGCGACGGCGAGAGGTTGTCCCCAGGAATCAAGCTTCGGGCCTCTTCTTTGGAATGTTTTCCAAAACGATCTACACCTCTCCACTGACGAAAACATGTTATTTATGTATGCTGATGACCACCAACTGTTCTCAGTGGCGAAGACAACTAACGAGGCGAAAAACATTTTAACTGAGGAAGGAAACAACATCTCTAAGAGGTATAACAACAATCTTTTACAAGGAAATTTTTCAAAGTATCAGGTGATGAGTCTGGGTCCGAGGAATTGTCACAAGGATCTACACATCGTTATTAATGACATCGTAATTGATCAGAAATCTGAGATAACACTCTTAGGAGTTACTTTAGACGATCAACTATCATTTTCGAATCATGTGAGCAATGTTTGTAGAAAAGCCTCCTGTCAAACGAGTGTTCTTCTGAGATTACGTAACCTTATTCCGACATCAGCTAAATTACACATTGTCAAATTTGCTATACTACCTCATCTCACATACTGTCAGACTGTCTGGCATTTTTGTCGTTCTTCTGATGCCAGAAAACTAGAACGAATTCAAGAAAGAGCATTACGTGCTGTTTATTGTGACAATAAATCGACGTATGAGGAACTCTTGCAAAGAGCGAGACTACCAACACTTTATACGCGAAGACTCCAAGCTATTGCAACCATAATGTATAAAGTCAAATGTGGTCTGGCCCCCCTTACATTGCTGACTTATTTGTTGCTACTAATTCTCAGTATCACCTTAGAAACTCTGATTTCGTCATACCGAGATTTCGGACTGTTGCTTATGACAAACACAGCCTGACTTATCTAGGCCCTGTCATTTGGTCCAAACTTGACAAATCTATCCGATCGTCTGAGTCATTAGACACTTTTAAAAAACGCGTTAAAAAGATTAATTTTACAAGCCTGCTGGATTATACTTGCAAAGACTGTTTTTTATGTAACAACTAATAACTGATCTTCAGATAATGCATGACTCATTACCTATTCAATATACACATGTAAATACATTTCATAATTGATTTTAATGCATGACTCACCGTTTATTCAACATATACATATGTACATATATTTCTATTTTATTTACTTGATAATTAATTTTTAGCTAGGTGTCCCCAATTAGTATACATTGTATGCTAGCGATTTCGACACATTAATAAAGTTCTTACTTACTTACTTACTTACTTACTGACTATGTCTCACATTGTCAGGAGCCCATCATTAATATTCCTGTCACGGCGTTTTCACAGACCAATTTATTTTTAGATTGAATTTCCCGCCAATATCAGATTCCGGCAGGAGCTCCGATAACCAATCACAAGTCGCTGCACGTGCCACAAGAATCTGCACGTGCGGGGCCTTTATGTTTCGCTCATTAAAACTATTGTTCTATGGCGCTCTCGTGGCCGTTGCCGTCCTCGTTGCCCTTTTTCGCGGGAAAAGATAGTCTTAAAATAGATTGGTCTGTAAAAATGCCGTGACATAGGCTTAGTAAGGGAGTTGTACGCTCCTAGTTATGGGCTCCTAGTTATGGGCTCCTGGTACACTGTGAAAAACTATCAAATTCAAACTGCTCTATTTTAAAAACAAAGCAAGGTACCGAGCTGAAAACATGGAAGCAGATACAT
>JAEMWC010001660.1:27500-65000 GCA_016490735.1 Pachyseris speciosa | reverse complement strand
CTCCGCTTTTAGACTTGGTTAAATATATATGCTCATTGCGAATGCTCATTGCGCTCAGCCTACAATTAAAAAACAGACTGACAATCGTGATCACATATTTCTAGCTACAAGACTGTGACACGACAGAGGGAAAATACTAGTATCGGTAAAATCTGATCCCCGGTCATCTCCGGCTCTGAGCCTTTTTCTCGAAATTTCCGGTAACTTAACGGGCCCGAAACCATATTTTGAAATCTAAACATCAAGAAGACTAGTGTGTGTTCCGACCTCTAAAGAAGACCATTTTGTTTCTGTTTAGCTGATAACTTTACTGTATAATTTTCAAAACGTTTGAAACTCCCATCTGGAATAGAAAACAAAACAGCTTAACGGACCCGGTAATTACCGTGAGCTTCTACAAGTTTAGATCATCCGAACCGCGCGACATTGGGAACGAGAACTTAAAATAGCTTCGCGAAACTAAAAATAGATTTAAGAAAACTATGATGGGGCACAGGGATCTGTTCTCTTACCTCATTCTCTCTTGACTTTCTTTAAAGAAAACAACAGCATTCCAGTATCACTGTATCCAAGCCTACCACCACTATACACGGATAACAAGAAATTCTACCGCTGATGGAGATTTATCTCACACTCTGCTGCTTACCGACATTTAAAACTACTAATCACTGAATGCAAAAACAAGATCTACACTCTTAACAAGGAACTCTCACAACACAAGGAACTATTCCGCAACTATTACTCACCAGACTCTTTTTTATTTTATACAACCAGATTGGACTCTATGGCCTTATTTCTTGAGTCTCTGCTTGCCAACCGGCGTGCCAAAAAGACCACTCCCATCCGCCGGCGCTGTATCATTAATCACAATCTTGTAATTTACAATACATAGGAGAGACTAAACGACGTTTAAATGGACCGATTTAATGAACACCGCCGTATCATAGATAACCCTATCACCAAATCTAAAGCTACCACAGTCGCGGAACATTTCCTTTCCTCTCCTAACCACACTGCTAACGACATGCAATTAATCCCCATTGAAAAAATATTTTCTAATAGAGACTCAATCCGTAAGGCCAGGGAAGCTTTTTTTAATTTCAAAAGGCAGAACAATTGATCCTGAAGGTCTTAACATCCGCGAAGAAACATATTAGTTAATTTTTTGGTCATAAAGTTTATCTTTTTTTTTTTTTACACTTTTTTTTAGTATTTTATTTCACACTGTCAATCATTTTAATTTTACGTGTTTCCGGTTTATTACTACATAAACACCCCTTCCAATGTAAATTCTTATTGTACCTGAAGAAGGCTGGTTTGGCCGGCCGAAATATAGTACACAAAACTTCAAACCATTCTACGTTGTATCGGCCCTTGCTTTTATACTCTTTGTTGATTTTATTACGCCGATCAGATCACCAGTTTGATTCAACGTATACCAGCAGGATTATTTTCCACGGGTGCTTGCTTGAACATTTGATATTTACTTTGGATTTCAACTGTAGATCTTCAGAATTTACACATCCGATTTTACCTGCTATTCTCTTCATTACCATGGGCATTGACATCGCCTCGTGGAGAATTTACATTGGTTCCTTTCATCCTCGTATTAGATCACCACATGTTTCTTCTAACATCTCCACCAACTCGACTGGAGCCACCAAGGGATCATCAAACAAACGTTTTCTTGTCATTTTTCTTGTCCTCGGTTCAGTATGGTGTTTATGTTTGTGCGCGTTTCCGCTGACCGGTTCTTATTGCTCGCAACTCGAGGCGTTTTGAACAATATCAGATTCTCCTGCTGTTTACCCCAAGTTTAAGTTCAGTTACTGTACAACACCTCGAAGATCTTTAATGCTCATTTTAAAAAGATTTTCCTCTGTTATGGAATCAAAGCTGGAACAGAGTCTTAACACAAGTGGACAAGACAGGTGTTGAGGTATGCCAACTTTTGATGTCTGCGACGCTTTCTTTCTACTAAACTAAGAGGCCACTTGCCCCACGGATCTTTAAAGGGAAACGGGAAGTGGAATCTTTAAAGAAATCCGTCGGACTATACCAGCAACAAGTACCAGCTTTGGGTGGGCACTTAAAATAGCATATCATATACCGTTTCTAATTTGTGTCAAACAGGTTATGTATCAGTCAATTCCAAAAGCGCCTATCCCCTCAACCGCCGACCAGTATTTAGCCGAAAGTCAAATGCACCATGCACCGTGTTGGACACATTTCAGGGAAAATACCCGGGGTATGCCCAGAGGGGGAATGGGCGCTTTTGGAATTGACTGATACATTAGATGTGTGTTAGTCACTGTTTCGTAGCTGACTCGTGGGTATCGTGTAGGAACGGGATGAGGATACAGATCCGCATGACGTGCGTCCCCTTTTTGACGACCATCGGTGGGCGCTAAAATCTTGCAAATCATTGTCTCTCTTAGCGAAAGACAGAAAGAATTTTTGAATGAAATTTTTCGAGAGGATGAGCAGACTGGGTTCAAAGCAAATCCTGATACGGTTTCAAAGACAAAAAGGAAGGCCAGAAATGAAGAGAACATGTTTGTGTTTCAGGTATCTTAGTTTCTAGCTTCCCGGCAAGTGGCCTCTGACTTTAGTAGAAACTGAGAGCCTCGCAAACTGCAAAACTAGTTGTACGTCAACGCCCACTGTCAAATAAACGCTTCGTTTCTAATAAACGTTTTCCCTGCGGTATTAAGTTTGTATTAGACACGCCCCTCTCCTAATTGACGCTCCCCAGAATTGTCTCAGAAACCAAGGAAACGCTCCATAGAGTAAAATCATACAATTTATTAAGCTTCTTGCTTGTTTGGTCAGCAGTACAAATGCATCTTGTTCAATCTCAAATTCAAAAGTACCTATAGCGCTCTTTTATGTTCTTAATTTCGGTATCAATGACGGTCAGCAACTTTATTACGGTCATCAAGGAACGGCACGTTTTCGTTTTCCACAAATTTTGACAGTGAGTTAAAGTGAAATAAACGCTTAATAGACGCCTTATATCTTGTAGTAATTAACGACCCTGCCGGCCTCCCTCCCCAGGACCCTAAACTCAATGGACGCCACAGGCGTTTAATTTTTTAACATCATTTGCGGAACCTGCATTGCTCCATTTGTGTTAAGACTCTTTTAAGTACCAGCTTAATTCCAAAACGGAGGAAAATCTTTTAAAAATGAGCATTTAAGATCTTCAAGGTATGGTAACTGAACCTAAACTTGGGGTAAATAGCAGGAAGAAATCAATTTATATTGTTCAAAGACCGGATAACTCTATCAAGCGGATAAGTCGCTATCCAGCGGATAAAATGTATCAGTTGCTCTTACCTGAATATCAATAAACAGAACAGAAACAGAAACAGTTGCGATACATTTTGTCCGCTGGATAGCGACTTATCCGCTGGATGGAGTTACCCGCTCTTTAAACAACTGGGGCCTGATATTGTTCAAGTTCTTCTCAGGCACGCATCGAGTTGCGAGCAGTAAGAACCGGTCAAGGGAAACGCGTACAAACATAAACACCATACTGAACAACAACAACAATAATAATAATAACAATAATAATAATAATAATAATAATTTAGAACTTATATAGCGCATTTTCCATGTGCATATGATCAAAGGCGCTTTACAAGCAGATGAAATTGGAATCGAAATTGGAATCGAAATTGGAATTGAACCCTTGGTGGGCATGAAATCATGGAACTTCGCAGTTTTCGTACTACATGACAATTAACTTGCCAGCAATTTTATAACAAGGCATTTTAAAGTTAAACATCCCGAAGTTTAAAAGTGTTTTAAACAGCATTCTCCACATCGTTGACGAGGCAGCCGGTAAGAACTGAATGCCAGATCATTACTTGAAATACCGAGATGCAAGATGTCCGTCAGCTAACTCTAAAAGGAAATGATGATGTTTGGAGCTTTTCGCCGAACCAATTGCAGGTGCAGCAAATTGGATAGGGTGTCACTGTAAAAGGAAGCATTTGAGCTGTCATCGAAATTGAGAACTGTGGTTTGAACGTACCGACATGCTTCTCTCCATATAAGACGGTCACTGAGGAACCACGGACTTTTGTTTGATTTCCCGTTGACTCTGAAATGTTTCTCGAACTGATGGCTTTGCTAGTGATATGTATAATTTAAGTTACCTATTATAGATCCCTTCAGGGCGGTTAACTATGCTGGACAGTTTAGTTATACATTTTTCTTGCCCGCTTACCCAAGACAGTAATTTGCTTGAAGATGCGATTTGTGAACAATAATAACGGCAAATCTGCTGAATATCTGACTGTCAAAGCAAAATAAATACAATCTATCGTAAATAATCAAACGGTCTTGCGTGAAATCGCCTGAATAATATTATTTAAAAGAAAGATAGTCGTGAATAAAAAGTACGAAAAATCGTAATTTTGCCTGAGGCATACATTTTAAATTGATTAGCCTTCGAAAAATTATGGAGTGCCCGCGGAGTTTTTAGCAGCAAACAATTTACAAAGAGTGCCTTATGACTTATTCACATCCAGACTTAATTTTGATGAAAATCCAAATACCAGGAAGAGAAAAGTTTGTTTAAAGATGCCTTATTTTCAGCTTTTTAAAAAACCATCCCCCCCCCCCTTCAAAATGATAAGGCACAGGGGTCACCAGGGGGGGGGCAAGATGAAAAATTGATAACATATTTCTTGAGAGGAAGGATGAAAGTTAGCTATGATATAAGCAGATTTTTATCTGTAAAGTTGCTCTTTGAAATATTTTACTAACACTTTCAAGGTGCAATATGTTCCCAAAAATGGTTTTTGAAGCCTAAACTCCCCCCCCCCCCCCCCGATGCTCAGCTTAGGTTTTTGTTAGAAATCAAATAACATGGTGAGTAGTTTCATTCCAAGGACTAACTAGATACAAAGTATCAAGGAAGGTTTTGTTTGACCGTTTCCAATTTTGCTCAAGCCTTAGCGATATTCCCTCTTAAATATACTTTCTCGTATGGACACGCCATATTGGTGCCCCTCCGAGAGGCACCAATTAATTTATCGGTCGGAAACGAGTGACAATATCCACTCTGGCTATCTCCCCAGCGGGATACTCCGGATTTCAAGTGATGGTGGTAGTCGAAGGATTTTTTGGGTTGGGAATTTTCGATTCTGGGACTTTCCGCGTAAGAAAATTTGGAAAGTATTTTGTTTTCAGTCACGGCTTTCTGCGAATAAAGTACAACTAAACTTAGTTTCGAGGTTGCAGATGAAAGTGCAACATATTTAATCGCCGATTGTGAAATCAGTGCCCTAAAGTTCAAGTTTGTTTCCGGAAAAGAAGACGCAAACTAAACAGGAAGTTTTAAATTTGACGAGCCAATTGCAATATTACCATCTTTCCAGTAGGTTTCAGTAGAAAGGATGACCGCAGGGAAAATACTTACGATATTGGAAATGGGAAAAACCAGAAAAAAAAACTTTGCCTGTCACTAAGGTTGTTTATTATTTAATCGGAAAAACCGTTTGGTCGACGGTTGCAATAAATGGGACGCGTCAAAACCCAAATGGAAATTTCCATGGGACGCGCGTGTTCCATTTCCACCGCGGGACATTCCCAATAGGTATTTTGGACGACCGTGTCACGTGACCTTGTCAATTATAACAAATGGTTGTGGTACAAAATAAATGACAGTATGGAAAGAACGCGGTGAAATTAGTAAGACTGCCAATGTTGAAGCCATTAGCGTTTAGGTGAGAGCAGGAGCGCTCCTGGTGAGAGATTTTACTGTGATTTTAATGCTTAAAAAATTTACTGAGACTTGTATGAAAAAGATCCAGCATTAGGCTTAGCCACAAGTTACTTCAAAATTCTTCAAAAAAAAAAAAAAAATTTTTTTAAACGTTGCTCCAAAGTTGCTCATATTTCCAAAAAAGTTGCTTCTAAACAAATTGAATGTAGTCAGTTTCTCCATGTAATAAAGTATAACATTCAACAGTTATATCAAAGCATGCCAAACTTTCAAAATTTGGCCTTTCAAAATCATACAATATATAGGCCTACAATTGTATATTCTTTCTTATTGTGTAACAAAAAAACACATCCTCTAGGGAGGCTTGATAAATCTTATGAACCGTAAAACTGTTGACTTGAAACAATTCAGTAAGTGTTATTTATATTGAAACTTTCACTACATCAGTTTCGTTTGAAGATAAGTCGACTTCAGAGTTAGAATAAATTTCTTCCTCTGATGATCTTGCACAATTCGTGGCCGCCATTTTGGAATTGTCGTCTTCGTTGGCCTAAAACTACAGGAGACCGATCGTACAGATCTAGTAAAAAGGGTTATTGGACTATCAGAGCATTCTGCTTCGCTTGCTTTACTAAAACGTTAATTGGCCAGGCGTCTAAACAGGTTTCCGGTTATTTTTTGCTAAAAGTTGCTCAATCAAAAACAAAAACTTAAAAGTTACCGAAAACCTAAGAAGTTGCTCATTATGTTCAAAGTGGTGAAAGTTGCCAAAAGTTGCTCGAAAAGTCAAAAGTTACCGAAAAGTTGCCCAACAACTTGTGGCTAAGCCTATCCAGCAGACAATTCTTTACATATTATGAAAGGTGTTCGTCATCGTGGTTTCAAATGATAGCTGAGTTAATCTTTTGTCTCACGATTGAGTCACAAAGATGTGGATCGCGACGTTTCGACCGCTATACTGCTGGTCTTCATCAGACGATGGTGTCGACTGGCTGCGTGTGAGTATAAGAAGCACCGTGGCTGGTGGTTCTGCCATACGTCAAAGGCACATCGGAGGCTCTTCGCCGTTGCCTACAACAACAAGGCATACGGACTGTTTTCAGATCTGACACAACTCTTAGATCACACCTAGTGCGACCTAAGGACATTGTCGATCCAGTAAAACAAGACGGAGTAGTCTACAAGATTCCCTGCGAATGTGGTAAGGTGTTTATATTGGAGAGACGGAAAGATCTATGCATGAACGGACACGATAGAGACATACGGCTTGCTCGAACCCAATCCTCCGCCGTTTCAGAACATAGCAACGCGACCGGACATTATCCGCTCTGGGACGAAGTACACCCGTAGGGTTAAAGAGGCTATTCACATAAGACTTTACCCTAACAACATCAACAGGGACAGTGGAGTTGAAATTCCTGAAGCGTGGATGCCCACGATCAAACACCGCAACAGCCGATCAGTACCAAATCGGACCGCTGAGGGAACAATTTCTAGTCTGAACGACAAGGATAGAAATCCTCCAATCAACAACAGCCTAAGCGAGGATCGAAACGCACCAATCACCACCAGCCACGGTGCTTCTTATACTCACACGCAGCCAGTCAATCAATTCTTTACATATTTTTTTTAAACACTCATACCGCTCTAAAATCTCTCACCCAAGCGGTAATGGTTTCAAAAGTGGCAGCCTTACTAGTTTCATTGCGCTCTTTCTATTTCTGGCACCGTTTTGTACCATGGCCTCTTTTTTTTTTTTTTTATCATTGACAAGGTCACGTGACACGGTCATGCAAAGGGCCTATTGGCTATATTTTACATAGAAAATCATACAGTCAAGTGATCAAACATAAAAACGTCAATACTTAAGAAAAATGTCTTGGTCGAAATGGATTTGGGGCTTAATCGTTGAGTAGTGTGCCAAACTCAAGCCTCATTGAATGCTTCCGGGCAAACAAATCTACCACTTCGCTATCATGCAAGCGAACAGAGCCTTCCTTGAGCTATGTTGGCTCTGTTGTACATGTATAACCGTCTTAGAGCACTTGCGCTCCTTTCGCATTCGCAGCTGGTGGCTGGAGTTGTGCGACAAATCTTCAAGAGGACGTAATGATTTGGGTAGAAATCCCTCAAGGCTTTTGCAGTGGTATTGGGTCGTTACTCTTTTGGCTTCTAGCTGTATCCGAAATAGTCTTCCAGCAATTTAGTAGTATCGACATAGCAGGGGATCATATAAGAACGGACATAAAATAAAAACGGTTCAATAAATTGGGTTTCATTTCAAACTACACAATAAGCGAGTCAGGACGGAAGTACTTCAGTTACTTTGCGCTTACCTTTTTTGTAATAACTTAGTTTATTTTTAATCGCAGGTATCTAGTAAACGGACTTTCGTCGCCCGTGGGAGGTTGGTAACCCAGTCGTCGCACCCCTGTTCCCTACGGGCCTGACCTTTCGGTAAATTGTTCTTTGAGCTCCCAAGCTCAACGATATGAGTGGAAACTTACCTATGAATGCACCATTGTCGTGTGTAACGATTCTTTATAAACACTGTCAGGTCGTGAACTTTTGGCTTTCAGTCTAGAGCCTTTAAGAAGCCGAAAGCTCACGACCATTTTATAAAGTTTTCAACCATGGAACGCCTCCGTCAATATGAATTGTAATCCTGGTTACTCCTCCATTTCTACCTTAGCAATGTCTGTTGTTCTGTGAAATGCCATTTGTTTAAAGGAATTGGAGCGCAATATCGGGCACTGAATCTCTTTCCCTAACTATTCTTTATATCGGTTCCTACCCAAATACCCCAAATCCCAATTACCAACAACGAGGCCTGGGTAGAATGTTCAACTTTGTGGGTACGGAAGGGAAAGAGGGTATATGTGGCCAGCTAGATAATATTTTTGAGGTCTTCAGTAGACCATGCTATCTCGACCTTACGTAACGATATCAAACTTGCAGTTTGTTTTTATAAATGCGGTTTCAGAATTTCGTCGATGAGTTCGTCAAAGTGCTGTTTTCTAAGCTGTCCTTTTTCGTGATAATAGCGACCTTCAGATCGGACTACGAGTACGAGATCGAGCCTGTACGAGTACGACTTTTCAATTCCTAGACGCAAGCTTAGATTATGATCTCGTTCCTAGAGCCTCATTCTATTCTGTTTAACAATACTGAGGAGCGAGGCCCCTAAGAACGCAGCCGTTTTGAAATTTGAAAGTCGTACTCGTACTCAATCTCGGACTCGTAGTCTGATCTGAAGGTCGCTATTGTGGTTTCGACATCCTCCAATGCCCCTCTCAGTTTGAGTTCTGACTGACCTACGCTAACTTCCATGCAACCTTAAACCTTAATGCAAGATTCAAGAATTAATGACTCAGAATATAACTATTCCCGTGAAGCACTTTTAAGCTGAGCTTATTTGTCTCAGAAACTTGTCTATAACCTTTTATTTTTTGCCTTGGTTGCCACTACTCATTATCTATCACAGAATAGATAGCGAGTATCATAGCCAATCAGAGAACGCCATTCGTGATAGAACGCTAGTAGGCAGCGGAAATTTCCTGGAAATGTGCAGTAGCCATTGATTCGTAAACACCTATCTTAACAATCACGCCCCCATTGCTAAACGTATGGATAGCTGCCGGCCAACGGATACGTCGCTAATTGTTGGATAGCGACGGAGCCAAACAGACTCCTTGCCAAACGTTCCGCGGGAAAATCCAGCAAGCAAGCGGGCAAACGAGTGTGACTGGGGTGAGCAAAACATAAAGGGAAGAAGCAGGGATGGGTGGGGGTGGGGAATTCCGCTAGGTAGCGTTTTCTGTTCTTTAAACAAATGGGGCCTCAAAGGAACTGAACAAGTTAAGTCTTATATTGTCAGATAAATCAACTACCTCAGAGACAAGGAAGTGCACTGGCAGGTGAAACATTTAATTTTCTTTTTTTCTCCGTTGTAATGAGCCATAGTCCTTTGCTTCCTTCTTTTTTGTATAATCTTGTTGTTTTACGATCTCACGTTTGCTTTAAGGTTGAGACTCACCAGGAAGTAGCACGGACACGCACAGGGAGTGGCTGTTACACGATATCTATCAGCAAAACGTAAGTTTGCTGAAGTTAGGAAATAAACTCATCAAACTCTTCTTTCAAGATCTCAAACAGTTTAAGGCCTGGGTTTAGTAATATGTTCAGAAATATGGTTGATCGCCAATATCTTTCTCTAGATTGCCTAGAACCGGATGAAACTTTCACTGAAGACAAATCTTATTGTCCTTGTTCGCCCTAACGTATAAAATTGATCACGTGATCAAAATTTGAAAAATTCTTAAATCGGCGATGCGGTGGCGGATTTTAAGTTAACAGATAAACAAATCAGCGTTTTTAATATAAATCCAACATATCTAACTTTCTATGCTTGGAGTGATTGTTCACGAGTTTTAGATTTTAAATTATCAACAGCTAAAGGTTGAATTCTTGTTGAGAACGGTGGACGGTCACTCCAAGCGTGAGACTCTGGAAATAATTAATACGCATAAGAAAAGCGTTTTTATTCGATATTGATATCCTACAACCGTCACCTACTCTTCAAATAAGTGATTTCAAAGGAATAGTCACGTGACAAGTCACGTGATCTATGATAACGTTTATTGCACGTGAAAATGTTAAGGATGATGAGAACTTCCCATGTGCTGAATTTCGTTTCAGTGTCATTCCTCTGGGCTGTTAGAGCGCTTTTCAATTGAGTGTCGTAAAACCAAAACCAAAGCACTTACTCCAGTCAATCACAACAGAAGTAAGCAGTGCAACGAGCCAATCAGAATACGAAGTAATTACATGTAGCCGGCGTAAAGCGCGGGAAAATACGCGCGTGCAAGTCACAATTGGTTTTGGTTTTGCTTCTCATTGGTTGAGAAAGTGGCGCGAGTTTTTCTGGCCAATCACAGAGCGAAGCAATGCAAAACCAAAACAAAACCATAATTACTTTCGACACTCAATTGAAAACCACTCTATATTACATAAAAACCGTTTTCTCTAATAAACGCCCCTGACCCCGGCCTTAAACTGCTTGAGATATGCTAAGACGGTTTTCTTCTCATTTTTCCAATATTGCACATAAGCTTTCAATAGTCCAGTTTCGAGTTCTTCATGGCCGCTTAATAAAAGTACTGAGGACGCATTTTTACAGGGTTAGCCTCCTTTTGTAGTGAATATATTCACAAATTCCAGCGAGATGACCTGTTTACAACTCTATTGTTTTCTTCTTGTTGTAATAATATAATAATAATAATAATAATAAGAATAAGAATAATAATAATAATAATAATAATAATAATAATAATAATAATGGCTTTATCTATACATAGTAGCTCTTCATTTACCAATTAACGCTCAATCAAATTAAATCAAATCAAATGTTGGTTTTTGGAGAGAGGGGAAAACCGGAGTACCCGGAGAAAAACCTCTCGGAGCAGAGTAGAGAACCAACAAACTCAGCCCACTTATGATGCCGAGTCCGGGAATCGAACCCGGGACACATTGGTGGAAGGCGAGCGCTCTCACCTCTGCGCCAACCCTGTTCCTTCTTCTCCTAGAAATTAGGTAATGAAAACAATTTTCTTTCGAAATTGGAATTGGCGAGAAACCACTAAAAATTTGCACAGTAACTGAATGTTGGCTTTTCAGAGGATCAAAACCCGTTGAAAGAATTGAACAATAAAAAATCATTTATGTCATTCCAGTGGGAATTCTTCTCATTCATTGTCCTTACCACGATCTTAACAATCACGCCCCAGTTAAAACAGTAAATAGCTCTCGGCCAGCGGATACGTCGCTATCCAGCGGGTTTTCCGCTGGGTGACGTTATCTGCTCGACCTTTTAACAGCTGGGGCCTGAACAAGTTGCATTTTTCGTTAAAATGTCAGAGAAATCCTTCAATGCGACATAAAGGTCTGATCTCTACTGATGCTAAGAAGGGAATATATATGGCTTACTTTCTTCCTCACTTAGCTTACTGCACAATCGTCTGGATCCACTGTGGAAAGCAAAATGCTGATAAACTTGAGAGGCTGAACGAATCTATTTTGAGCTTTGTATTCAGTTATCACAAAAGCTCTCATAAAAAATTATTAGAGAACATAAACAAGCCAAGCCTGAGAAGTCAAAGAATTCATGACATGCCCGTACTAGTGTACCTTGCATTGAACAGATCTGCCCCTACATACATTTGTGATCTTTCAGTTGAACGAAACTCGTGTTAATCTACGCGGAAAACGCAAACTTATCATTCCTAATGTCGATACCACTAGGTTTGGCCTCTATTCCTTCTGTTATTAATTATGCTAGTAAGTTATGGAATTCATTGCCAGATAGTGCGCGTACATCGCCGTCTCTTTCTGCCTTTAAGACTGATTTGAGAACTGTAGAATTTGATAAACAATGCTGTTCCTTGTGCGATAAATGCTAGTTTTTAACTGGACATTTCACATTAATGCTGTATGTACATATTATTTAATCGTTATATTCTTATTGCATGTCATATATAATTATAATTTCATTGATCTAAATTATTTTATTTGTAGTTTAATTTATGCTACTTTCTCAACTTGTTTTCCTCGGAGATTTTAGAAACTGTCTGCTATCTTTAAATTCGAAGTAAAATAAAGTTATTGTATGGTACGTGTACATTGTATTCACTTCAGAGACAAGGAAGTGAACCACAGTTCTTTTGTACTCTTCTTGTTTTACGATCTCACGGTCGCTTTATTTAAGGTTGAGACTCACCAGGAAGTAGCGAGGGCAAGACACAGGGACTGGTTGTTACAGGATATCTTTCAGTAAAAGTAAGGTTTGCTCAAGTTAGGAAATGAACTCAGCAACCCTCGCTTCTTTCAGAATATGCTTACACGATTTTCTTCTTACTAATCCAACTTTGCACACAACCTTTTAGACTAATTTTAATCTAGCCTATCTCAGCTGCCAGACTAGGCGTAGGTTTTGTGCCAAGAAGATACAAAAGACATCAATATATTTATTATAACTGAAACATGCGCATTAAATCCCGAAGAGATTAGGTTTATCAGTAACCTTTGTCAGAACCATGTGTTGGTGTAAGTGATCAGTACCACGACTCTTCTACTGTTTTGAATTCAAAATGTAAAGATTTTATGATTTAGATTTGAACTAGGTTACGCAGTTACTATAGTAGTTTTGTCAGTCTTAACATAGGGTGAGTATAATTTACAACACTTAGGCTGTCATGCCTTACACAAAATTTAACCTAAAAACTGAGTAAAAAAGTGGTTTCGTTTCTCAGACTAAATCCTTGAAGCAAAGACAACTTATGATGGAAGTCAATATTCAACTGTCATAAAGGCAGTTTGAGTCAGTCTTCACAAGAACGGCGAGTCATGAGCCAACATCAGTGCCCAACCTTGGAATGGCTGAACAGTCACCTCATCAGAGGTGTCTGTCCTGTGGACAGTAAAACCCAGCATTCCTGCCACCAATGCTGCGGTGTCCTGTGCACCGGCCGGATGTTTGAGGATGAGTGGCACAGTGACCAGCCCCGTTGAAAAATCTCCATGTTCAAACAGTTCCCCCCGTCGGCCTGGTCCTTCTAAAAAATCGGTGATCCACCCGCTAATGTAATTCCCACCTGTGGACCAAAGCACACAATTATTTTTTAACATCATGGCGCACTGAACTCCAGCTGTTGGCCGTATAGATTTAACCTGTTTTTATTAGTAGGATCACTGCAAAATATCCATATGTGGAAATGATTGTGGCCAAGCAAACTTTTCATGGTTTCTACAGCTATTTTGTCTTGCTGCAACTATCTTGGAATGTTTTGGACCGTGAAAATGATCATATTGATACAGTGCAATCTCGATTTAACGAAGTTCCAAGGGAATAGAATAGGCTAGTTTCGAACTGTGGGAGAACAAAAGAACAGAGTCGAGGTTCAGGGGAATAATTTGCATTTTCTTTTGTCAAAAACAAAGGAAAATGCAAATTATTCCCCCGAACCTCGACTTGGTTATTTTGTTTTAACACAATTCGAAACTAGCCGATAATGTATTGGTTCGTTATATCGAGGTTTCGTTATATCGAGGCCCTTTTCCATATATACAATCTAAAAGGTCAGGTTGAAGAATATTGTCTGTTATATCAAGGGCTTCCTTATATACAGGTTCGTCAAATCGGGGTTCCACTGTATGTCACTCGTGTCGGTGATAATTAAGAAGGTTGGATTAGGCCCCATTCCCTTCCCCTTTTCAGCGCCTGTGACGATGGATCTGAACTGTCACGTAGACGGAATTTTGAAAACTTTGTTGAAAAGCCACGTTTATAAATTTTATTTCATGTCTATCATATATATATTGATATAAACAAAAATGTTAAAAATGCTGTGGCTATATGCCTGGCTGCCGGGAAGGCTCTCAAATAGACTAAATGCCTGGCAGTGAGAAAATTCTATAGAACGTCTACAAAATGCCTCATTCCAACTGCCTGAAAGTATTATATCTTTGTTATTGCCAAGCGATTATTTATGGCAAGGAAGACGGCTTAACGGCTGTCTATTTTTGCAAACTTAAGTATAGTAGGAAATCACCATATTCTTGTAGAAGATAAAAAGTTTGGACTGCCGGGTACTTAGTGTATGGAGTCAAGCCGCAATTGGCTTGTCAATTTGCAGAAAATTACCTGTTACCAGTAGAGCTGTATCAAATTTTTTGTAATCCCTTGGCACTTATAAACGATCGGATATGCTTAAAGATTTACAAGAGACTTCACGTTCAGTTTAGATAAAAATCTCAGACGACCAGCCTTTACTATACCTGAAACCATGCCTGTTGAGTCTTGCCACAAAATTGTCTAGAAGTGTCTAGAATATGGCGATTTCATACTATGTCTTCTTTTCGCTTTGCAATTCTAAATGAAGAAATATCACTTTCAAGTGGTTAAGGAGGCCCTGTAAGAAGTGGGGGGGGGGGGGTCTTTATGTCCCCCGTCTGAATTTCAAACCTTTACATGTCGCAATTTCGGAAGGGCTGCATGTCGCTGTGGAATTTCATGCAGTGACACTGATGTCGGTGTCGCAATTTCGGAAAGTTCGAAACGTTTCTGAGGTCGTTTCTCGGACAAAAACAATGCGTTGTCGTAATTCAGGGATCGTAACTCAGTGTTTCCACAAAGAAGACTGAGAACGATTAACGTTTTGAAAATACAAACTCACTCTCGACATTCTCCTCTGCAAGAATGCCATCAAGTCGCTGTCTTATTTGAGATCGCCAATGTCGCTGTCCATTTTAGTTTTATTTTTGTCGCTGTCGCTATTTCACTGGAGCGGTCTTGTCGTTTGTCGTCATTTCATTTTCTTCATGTCACCGTTTCAGAGCTGTGTCGCTCGTCGGAATTTACCCTAACAGGGCCTCGTTAAGGTGAGGCGTTCCGTAGAACAAGTAGACTGCCGAGCATGTTAAGCCACCCGAAAAAATCTAAGTGTCAAGAATATGACGATTTCATACTATGCCCAAGTTTACAAAAATGGTCAACCGCAATGCCATCTTCCTTTCCATTTCTAAACGAAGATATAATACTTTCAGGCAGTTGGATTGAGGCATTTCAAAGAAATTCTATAGAAATTTCTGACTGCCGAGCATTTAGTTTATTTGAGACCCTTACAGCCACAGCGTAAGAAAAACATATATGTATTAGAAGAATATGAACATCCAGTGTTTACATCGAGGGAGGGTGCCCCGGCTAACCGAGTTACCCGGTTAGGAGGGTCTGACTTTACACGCAACTCACCTAAGCGGGATAGTCAGTGGACTATTTTTTAGAGCGGCCGTGAGAACAGCAAACAAGATGGCGGACAAAAGAAACTTTTTTAACAGTAAGTTTAATTTCTTGATCGCTCGTACGGTTAGCGGCCGCTTTTCAGTGTGTAGGATCGTCATTTTGCACTCTGGTAATTGGGGAAAGAACTCGTGGATATACCCACCACGATTCCCCCACTACGTTGTACATATTAAAATATTATATGAATGTGATATCACTAGCCTGTGTACAGCCGCCCCTCCCCTCAAAAAAATCGGGAAGGAGCGTCTGTGATTTACCGTTGATAATCGTGTTCAAAGACCACGTGACTTTTTCAGGAATGTGTGGAAAATGATTTGATTGGTTATTTCCCATATATCATTACATCACTGAAATAGCGAGATTTGATTGGCTTTCATTTTCGCGGGCTTTGCAATCGGAGCCTTCTCTACAGAATCTTTCACTTTCCGTTCGCGACAATAATATGGTGTGAGATTTTGACGATGAGTTCGTGCGTTCTTTGTGGCGTAGATATCGTAAAAAACACGGATAAAAATCTTGTTGATGGTCGAAGGGGCAATTCTTTTAAAGTTCGAGAGGAATTGCTGTCTTTGGCGTGTAAAGTCGAAATCAGTTCCACGTACATTTGTAGGAATTGTCTTTGCGCGCTGAAGAAACGAAGGGCGCTCTTGAACAATCTTCACGAAGTTGATAGCTCAATTCAGAAAATTGTCCAGTCGAAGAAGTGTTCCGCTGTTCCATTACCAGTCCCAACGCCTTCCTCAAACCAGATCAGCGACTCCCAAGAGCAAGCTACAAAGCGTGTTGCCCTAGAGGATTTTGGAGCGTCTGTGACGTCTGTGGATATCGAAGAAGATCTCAGCACGTTGCCAAATAGAACATCGGTAGATCAATGGCCAAGTACTCTCACGTCAACACCTTGTAAGGAGAAAAATCGTCCTGTCGCCTTTGCTGCGGTGGTTGGACCTGTTTCACCGATTCCTGCTCGTGAACCCGAGGAAAAGAAGACTCGTGTGCAAGTCACTGTCGAATGGCCCAGCCGAACAAAAGTGAATACTCTTCACGAAGGATTAGAGTCACTCGGCAAGATGCTTTGTCGCGGAACATACAAACAAATAGCTGGAGCCGTATGGAAGAATCCAATTTTAAGGAGATATATGCAGCAGTTGTACCTGGAGGAGGTCGATCGTGAGTGTACTGCGATGTGTTCATTAAAGAATCCAAGCTGTCTGAGATCGCCAAACAAGAAAGACCTCCAGCGCTTTTCGTTCAAGAAATTTAACAGCGAACTTGAATCGAAAGCACCATTGTTTAGTGCGGTACTGTGGACCGCAAGTGTGAGAAAAAGCAAAAGAGACGATGAATTCTGGCTGCCATCTGTGTGTATGTCCGCGGCTGTCTTGCTGAAGAACAGATCGCCGTGTATGAATGCAATGCAGCTGACAAACACCATCATTTTGTATCACTCGGGGATAACTGTGAGTATTTTTTTAATCAGTTTCTATCAGATGTTTTCCTGGCATTCTATTTTTCCAAACCTATTATAACGTACTGATGACAACGGTAATGTTTTTGGTAGCTAAGCTATGAACAATTTGTTATGAGCTGATACCCAAACTGCAAAGCTCTCTTCCTAGTATTCAATTGAATATATTTCAGTTGATCATCAATGGATCGGACGGGCAGTCACTTAAATTCCCTACCTTCTGACGTCTGCATAATCCTTGGTCTTTGCACGGGCTATTTGTGCGTGTGTCATTAGCTCCAAAATTTATTGTTGAAATTATTATGCTGGATTTAAAACCAATTTAAGATAACTTAATTACTACTGTCTTTTGTTGATCTCACTCTCAGACTTTGTTACCTCTTATTTCTAGCAAAATTACAACTCTTTCGTTTAAGTTTGTAGGTACATCAATAACTTCGAATTTATGACTGTCAACTTCAAATGTGGTTGTTGCCTTTCAATAAATTAAAGAAAACACAATTTTATGAATTTTGAAAGTAAGTGTAATATGAATGAGATGTTCCCTGTGTAAATAATTTGTGAATATATGCCATTTTCCCTCAAAATATATACATGTACATCATAAAAATAAGATTTATCTGTTTTTTGACATGTCCTACTCTGTTGTACAGACAACTATAATAGTTCATGAGAAAATGAAGGTAGCAAATGTTAATGCATTGAATAATAACATTACCACTGCCCTTTTATGGTAAAATGTCTTATCATATACTAATTATTTATTTCAGGCTTCTCTTTGCCGACTTGGTTCCCTCCGAGTAACCACAGGTCATTCATATTATTACCGAAAGCTGGATGAATTTGGGAAAGAATACGCTGCATCTGTTGAGAAGAAGGTAAAAGATGAGACTGCACGACTTCAGAAACATCACCAAGCACTGACTGAGGCACCATCTGGCGCTAGTTCCCCTCCTCTAGTGACTGAAGGCCAGTCTCAACAGTCAACTGTAATTACTGCTGACAAAGGAAGAAAGTTGGTGTTCGATAACTTCGACTTCAAGCAGCAAGTTCACAGTATGACTGAACAGCATCAAAATATAGATGTCCACTGGGTTACTCACTTGTCAGTGGAAAATCGTGTCTCAGGAAACCATTTGTCAAGTGCGAAGCCTGCTGCAGATGCTGTTATGCAGATGGAGAATGGTGTATGTTTACCAACTCGCCATGAGCACCACCTGCAAAGAGAAAACTACATAACTCTCACTGAGAGAGCAATTGTGGAAATACCCTGCTTGGCATGTCTCAAGCCTGTGGTCTGTAAGCACATACCACACCAATACAGCAAGGAAATGGCTGAGAAATCAGAAATGGTATTACATAGTACAATTTATTGAAAATGACTTACAGGCCTACTTTTGAACAAAAAAAATTAATTCAGGCCCATCAAAGTCACAAAGTCAAAGAACAGTCAGAAAAAGGAGAGATGGGAAAAATGATTTTTATTTCCTTGTTTTGAAGTCTTGTTGTTCTCATGTCCCAGTAACAGAAAAAGGTTGGAGTTTGAAAATTTGCAGTAGTGAGATATTGTATAATTTCCCCCCCCCCCCCCCCCCCACACACACACACACACACCAGTTTTTCTGTTACCACCAAAAACCACTTAACCCATTGTGAAAATAACCAGGATTATGTTTTCTCTTTGCAGTCTTTTCTTGGAATGTTGTATCACAACGAAAATGACTCAGATGGTATTCAGCAAGTACTGACAGCACTGCATCAGTATGTATCCTACTATGGTGATGGAGATGACAGAGTTTATTCCTCCCAAGGTTTAGTGGCTGATCAACTGTCAGTGGAGCGTGGCGTGAATGCACTCTTTGAGCTTGCAAATGGCTTTACTCCAGAGGAACGTCTAGAGGGTTTGCACTTGGAAATTGCTGACTGGCATGCAGGAAATAAGTTTTTGAAGGTATGAAAATATTTAGTGTTTCTTTCAAGCCATATTTTATGAGTCATATACATTATATGAAGCTTTGCCAATGGGTTCATACTCATTAGAGTATATTCGGTGAACAACACCAATGCAAGGTAGCCTGTGAGATAAATATCAGGAAATAAGTTGCATAATTACACTCTAAAAGCAGTATGGTCTGATTTCACACAGGTAAATGATAATTGTTTTGTTTGAGATAAAAAAGGTCAGTCAATAAGCTATGACATCTCTCTCACTGTGAAAGGAAATGCATCAGTTGATGGGTGAAACTAAATAAATATATTGTAAATATCATTATTGAAATAATAAAATTAATGATAATAATAACAATGATATCAAATATATTGCACATTCATTCACTTGCATAAACAAGTAAATGTAATTCAAATAATGATGATGATAATTATGACACTAACAATAATAGTAATAATAATAGTAATAATAATAATAATAATGATAATGATAATGGTGATGGTAATGGTAACGATCATAATGATAATAATAAATATAATGCACATTCATTCACTTGCATAGTCTTCTAATGATATAAAAAAATAGTTCAATGTTTGTATGTATCTGTTTTTAGGTTGCTTTCCATAATTTCTACAACACGAAATCAGCAGGAGCACATTCATTCACTTGCATGGTCTTCTATTCATGTAAAAAAATAGTTCAATGTTTGTATCTGTTTTAGGTTGCTTTCCATAATTTCTACAACACGAAATCAGCAGGAGACAAATGCACCCTCTACAGCGACAGAAATTTAATAAACAGAAGGAATGTCAGCAGTGATGTTGATGCGGCAGTTAACCCCTGTAGAAAATTTTTCGACCTCGAAGTTAAAGCAAGGCTTATAGCTGCTGCATTACATGAGCTTGGGATGAATGATATCTTGGATAGCCCTAAGGGTGAATTTTCCCAACCAAACCTCCCTGAAGCGAGTAACATGGAGAAAAAGGAATATGTGCGTAAAATTGCCACACACATTGTAGATGGCTATGTCATTCGAAGAGAAAATGTTGAAAACATTTTCAATAGCCTAGTAGCAGCAGAAGCCGCTGAGGAAGAAGAGGTCAGGCAACAAACAGACAATGGCAGATACATTTGTTTTTTTCCCGGTTGTGGCAAAACCTTTGCATCAAGGGGAAAACGAATGCGTGATCATGAAGCCACCCATAACCAACAAGTCCCACCTCAAGATTCACAAGGGTTACTCTTCCCGAGTGTCTCAGCCCCTTCAGAGAAAGTCCCTGAGAAGGATGACATGTTCAATTATCAGTGTTCTTTCCTCGAGTATGGCATGCTAATTTTGAATTTCTTTGATGCCATCAAAGAGGGTGATGGTAAACGTACTTTCAGATGCTGGAAGTTTCAACTGCCTTACCTTAGGAATGACCCGGGAAGTACAAAGTATGCCCTTGAAGCCCTGGGGATGATTTTTCAAGTTTATGCACTGCTTCCACCAAAACATGCCCATGAACTTGTTTGGAACAGAACTGCATTGCTTAAGTCAGGTTTGGGGCATAACATTCCCCTTGATTTACTCCTTGAGTTTTTCAATCGACTACTGAAAGAAGTCAGGAAAAAGTTGGGTCCTAATGCAACCAATCACAAGGCTATAGATCGCTACTGCCATGCAATTGATTTCACTAAAGCATTACTTGACAACTTTGATCATGAGTGTTGTGTCATCCGCCGTTCTGGACACCACTATGAAGTCTCTGTGGTGTCTGACTTACGCAAGATTGTTACAGAGCTCATCACTCAGAGGGCTTTCCACTGGACACCAGGGCGTGCCTATGAACACTTTAATGGTATTAATTCCACCCTGCTGTCAGACTTTGATCTTCAAGACATGTTCAGGTGGATAACCAAACACAAGAAAAACATTGTCAGAGAAAGAAGAGCACGCTAGAATGATGTTTTAGGACAGAAAGGTCAATCCAGTATTAAAATTCATATGTAAACTTCAAGTAGAGTGAAATTACAGATCAAATTTGAACACATTTGATCGAAAAAGTACTGAAACCGGTCAGAAAATAATAGTGATGAAAAGTTTCACACCAGCATTTAAAGTAAATTGTACACATATGAAATCCCTCATTGCAACCTCAGATCAATTTCTAAGTTCCATGTGATTGTTTCCTGTTTATTTTTCTTAACTTTTCTTAGTATTTCCCATGAACTGTGATAAGAGTTTTAATAAAGAGGGCTTTTTATTTCACTGACGTCACCTTAATTAATCTACACTGAAAGTGAGTAGGAACCACAACAGAAGACCTGCTTCACAGAAAATAATCACTTGGTGAAATTTAGGTTTTCAATGTATGTATGAATGAAACTCTTACTTAAAATTTTGGCTTTTTACAAACAACTGAAAGATGCCTATGAAGCTTTATAGATTGGCTTCTTGACATTTCTATTAAGCGACATGAGCACTAAATATTGAAGACATTTTGCCTCCGTCACTTACAAGGTACACGAAAGATGATAATTTTTTACATTTATAACTGTAATTGTACAGGAAAAGCTTCTAAAACCAATCAGGTGAAAATGAAAATTTCATGGACAGATGTTAGCAAGGACTTAACCATCCCGAAGATAGTCTAAGTTAATGAGGCAATTGCCATTCATCCTCAGAGACTCAGAGGCAACACTAGCATGGGATGTTATTGTTTTAAAGGTAACATGAATTGGATTGTACTTGTGCAATTACTCAGGGCAGTCACTTACATTTGAAGCAGACATGACCCCTTCCTTTTAAAAAGTTTTTTTTTTATTTGCAATTAGGTGCCCCTTGGTCTCTAATGATGTTTACAATTGAAGGGCTGGGGACATAAACTGCCTATGTGTAATTTTCGGCTGTTTTTTTAGTTCGCTTGGATTTGTCCAAATTTTTGCACGTGAACTGCATTTTGATTCAAAAACATTGTCCCGTATTTTTTTTCACCTATTTCTTTTTCGTTTTCGAGAAATAACGTATGCAAAAAAACACCTAAAACTCCACATAGGCAGTTTATGCCCCCAGCCCTTCAATTATCTATTGTTTAAAAAGATTAGCAATCACACTGCTCATGTTTACTTCCTCATTACCTGACTGATCAATGTCTTCCATATGAACATCTACATTAAGCAAGTCACTTTCACTTAACAGCTGACACAGTTCAGAGTCATCTCTGATGTCTGCCCATTCTTGTGCAAATTCCTCTATGTCCTCGTCTTCACTCTCTGGTGCCTCCAATTCACTGCTGTGTACATCACCAAAGACCTGGTGAATTGCACTTAAAATTGCTCGGCTGTGTTCTCTTCTCCAAACTTCAACAAAAGTTTCTACATGTTGTAGTGTCTTAATTTTGTCACAGTTATCCAGAACTTGCTTGATTTGCAGTGGGGTGAATTCATGCATCATATTTACAGAAGCCACAGCCCCTGAAGAATTTTGAAGAAGCAGGTTTTTCATGTAGTTGAACAGTTCAGTCCTGAGGTGTACCTTGTCGTTTTCTTCAACTGAACGAACAGATTCAGAAGAAAGGTTTTCATCTTCGGTAGCATCCAGAACTAGTATAGCAGGTTCCTTGCAAATTTCTTGTTGACATCCACATGCTTTAGCACATATGTCACAGCACTGGTGACCTGACACAGAAGAAGTAAATTTCCCTGGAAAATGACTGTATAGATAAGTACGCCTACAGTCAGTACTATTAGCAACAAAATCCTTGATGTCATGCATGCAATGTGAACCAAGTAGCCCATTGTGCAGCAAAAGGCATGAACTTGGCTGTCCATCTCTACCAGCCCTTCCACATTCCTGCACATAACATTCAAGGTTTTTAGAAGGGCCAAAATGTATGACACGGTGAACTTCTTTGCAATCAACCCCCATTCCAAATGCAACAGTACAGGCTACTATTCGAATGTGGCCATTGGGTTGAGACATGTTACAAAGAATGTGCTTTTTCACAGCCTCAGGTGTTCCAGCATGAAACATTTCCATCATTCTCTTCTTACTATCAAGGTGTTTATTGACATAAAAATCAACTCCGAGGCTTTCTTTAAATGCTGAGTACACCAAAGCGCACTGCTTGCGTGTTTGGCAGAAAATCATTGTTCTTTCACAGGACACGTTTTTACTTCTAAGCTCATCTATTAAAGTACTAAATATTGAAGAAACAGGCAAGTTTTTATCCAAATAACGCACACTGAATTGCACATTGGACCTTTCTGGACTGTGTTCCATTATGAAGGATGAGGACTGGTTTAAATTCAAAGCCCTGAAAATGTCTCTTTTAGTTGATAGTGAAGCGGTGGCCGTCACAATGATAGAAGGAACATTACTTGCAGTTAGTGACTTGAGTTCCCCCAGGTTTCCATACCAAATTCGGAAAGGGACAGCTGTGCGCTTTGAGGAAGATCCAGGAAGACCCCACTGGCTTATACAATGGGCTTCATCGACAGTTATCGCCACCAGAAACTTCCGATAGTGTTCAGTTAAAAGAAGCTTGCGCCATCGTTCCACGCTCAACATTTTCTCCGGTGATGCAAACAAATAAGTGAACGCTCCTTTTTCCACTTCCTTCAGTCGTTCTTCCGATTGCTCATCGTGAAGAGCAATTGCTGATAATCCTAAAGACCGCAAATATGCTACCTGGTCTTCCATTAGCGTTCTTAGAGGTGAAATAACAATTATTTTGCTGCTTCCACGTGGTCGCGAGAACAGCTCATCGGCGACGATCGGAGCCGCATAGAAGATCAAGGACTTTCCGTACCCGGTTGGAAGACTTGCATATACGTCTTTTCCTTTAAAAAGTGCTTCTAAGCATTTTTCTTGCTCGCTGTAAAGCGAAGGAATTTTTAAAATGTCGCAAACACTCTTTAATGCACGACTAAACTCTCCCGCATCGACCCCATATTGGAATCTACCTCTACAGAAATGTGAGCCTCGGAAGTTTTGGTCAGCGTAAATCACTCTAATAATTTATGCAAAATTATTCCTGAACACGATTATCAACGGTAAATCACAGACGCTCCTTCCCGATTTTTTTGAGGGGAGGGGCGGCTGTACACA
Organism: Pachyseris speciosa; assembly: GCA_016490735.1. Classification (NCBI taxonomy): domain Eukaryota; kingdom Metazoa; phylum Cnidaria; class Anthozoa; order Scleractinia; family Pachyseridae; genus Pachyseris; species Pachyseris speciosa. Next base: position 40,902 of record JAEMWC010001660.1, on the reverse strand, counting down.
GGCTAGATATCACTCATTTACCCACATTTGCCTAAATCTACGTTAATCCACATCCATTCAGCCACATTTCCCTTCATCTACCTTAATCGACATTCATTCGCCCACATTTCCCTTCATCTACCTTATTCCAAATTCATTCAACCACATTTGCCTTCATCTACCTTAATCCACATTCATTCGCCCATATTTTACTTCATCTACCTTATTCCAAATTCATTCAACCACATTTCCCTTCATCTACCTTAATACACATTCATTCAACCACATTTGCCTTCATCTACCTTAATCCTTATTCATTCACTCACATTTACCTTCATCTACCTTAATCCACAATCATTGTAACACATTTCCCTTCACCTACCTTGATTAATCCACATTCATTCGCCCACATTTGCCTTCATCTACCTTAATCCACATTGATTCACCCACATTTGCCTTCATCTACCTTAATCCGCATTTATTGACCCACATTTGCCTTGATCTATCTTACTCCACATTCATTCACCCACATTTCCCTTCATCTACCTCAATCCACATTCACTGACCGCACTTGCATTCATCTACCTTAATCCACATTCATTCATTCACATTTCCCTTCATCTAACTTATTCCACATTCATTGACCCACATTTAACTTCATCTACCTTAATCCACATTCATTAAACCACATTTACATTCATCTACCTTAATCCACATTCATTCATCCACATTTCCCTTCATCTAACTTATTCCACATTCATTGACCCACATTTAACTTCATCTACCTTAATCCACATTCATTAAACCACATTTGCCTTCATCTACCTTAATCCTCATTCATTCACAAACTTTTACCTTCATCTACCTTCATCCGTATTCATTCACTCACATTTTCCTTCATCTACCTTAATCCACATTCATTGACCCACATCAATCTTCATCTACCTTATTCGACATTAATTCGCCCAAATTTACCTTCATCTACCTTAATCCACAACCATTTACCCACATTTGCCTTCTTCTACCTTCATCCACATTCATTGACCCACATTTACCTTTATCTACCTTAATCCATATCCATTAACCCACATTTGCCTTCATTTACCTTAATCCTCATTCATTCACCCGAATTTACTGTCATCTACCTTCATCCGTATTCATTCACTCACATTTGCACGACAGAAAGCAGTCACTCACATTTCATTGACATCCATTCACCCACATTTGCCTTCATCTACCTTAATCCGCATTTATTGACCCACCTTTCCCTTGATCTATCTTAATCTACATTCATTCAACCACATTTCCCTTCATCTACCTCAATCCACCTTCACTGACCCAGATTTACCTTCATCTACTTTAATCCATATCCATTCACCCACATTTGCCTTCATCTACCTTAATCCACATTAATTCACCCACATTTCCCTTCATCTACCTTATTCCAATTTCATTCACCTACATTTCCCTTCATCTACCTTAATCCATATTCATTGACCCACAATTGCCTTCATCCACCTTATTCCACGTTCATTCACTCACATTTACCTTCATCTGCCTTCATCTGTATTCATTCACTCACATTTGTCGTTATCTACCTTCATCCACATTCATTCACCCACAGTTGCCTTCATCTACCTTCATCCACATTCATTCACCCACATTTGCCTTCATCTATCTTAATCCACATTCATTGACCCACATTTACCTCCATCTATCTTAATCCACATTCATTTATCCACATTTGCATTCAACTACCTAAATCCACATTCATTCACCCACATTTACCTTCATCTACCTTCATTCGTATTCATTCACTCACATTTGCATTAATCTACCTTAATCCACATCCATTCACCCACATTTGCCTTCATCTACCTTAATCCACATTCATTCACCCACATTTGCCTTCATCTACCTTAATCCTCATTCATTTACCCACAATTACCATCATCTACCTTTATCTGTTTTCATTCACTCACATTTGCACTCATCTACCTTAATCCGCATCCATTCACCCAAGTTTCCCTTCATCTATCTAAATCCACATTCATTGACCCACATTTGCCTTCATTTACCTTTATTCACATTCATTCATCCCATTTGCCCTCATGTACCTTATTCAACCTTCATTCACCAACATTTGCCTTCGTCTACCTTTATCCACATTCATTCACCCTCATTTGCCTTTATCTACCTTATTCCACATTCATTCTCCCACATTTACCTTCATCTACCTGAATCCACATCCATTCACCCACATTTCTCTTCATGTACGTTAATCCACATTCATTGACCCACATTTGCCTTCATTTACCTTAATCCACATTCATTGACCCACCTTTCCCTTGATCTATCTTAATCTACATTCATTCAACCACATTTCCCTTCATCTACCTCAATCCACCTTCATTGACCCAGATTTACCTTCATCTACTTTAATCCATATCCATTCACCCACATTTGCCTTCATCTACCTTAATCCACATTAATTCACCCACATTTCCCTTCATCTACCTTATTCCAATTTCATTCACCTACATTTCCCTTCATCTACCTTAATCCATATTCATTGACCCACATTTGCCTTCATCCACCTTATTCCACGTTCATTCACCCACATTTACCTTCATCTGCCTTCATCTGTATTCATTCACTCACATTTGTCGTTATCTACCTTCATCCACATTCATTCACCCACAGTTGCCTTCATCTACCTTCATCCACATTCATTCACCCACATTTGCCTTCATCTATCTTAATCCACATTCATTGACCCACATTTACCTCCATCTATCTTAATCCACATTCATTTATCCACATTTGCATTCAACTACCTAAATCCACATTCATTCACCCACATTTACCTTCATCTACCTTCATTCGTATTCATTCACTCACATTTGCATTAATCTACCTTAATCCACATCCATTCACCCACATTTGCCTTCATCTACCTTAATCCACATTCATTCACCCACATTTGCCTTCATCTACCTTAATCCTCATTCATTTACCCACAATTACCATCATCTACCTTTATCTGTTTTCATTCACTCACATTTGCACTCATCTACCTTAATCCGCATCCATTCACCCAAGTTTCCCTTCATCTATCTAAATCCACATTCATTGACCCACATTTGCCTTCATTTACCTTTATTCACATTCATTCATCCCATTTGCCCTCATGTACCTTATTCAACCTTCATTCACCAACATTTGCCTTCGTCTACCTTTATCCACATTCATTCACCCTCATTTGCCTTTATCTACCTTATTCCACATTCATTCTCCCACATTTACCTTCATCTACCTGAATCCACATCCATTCACCCACATTTCTCTTCATGTACGTTAATCCACATTCATTCACCCACATTTGCCTTCATTTACCTTAATCCACATTCATTGACCCACCTTTCCCTTGATCTATCTTAATCTACATTCATTCAACCACATTTCCCTTCATCTACCTCAATCCACCTTCATTGACCCAGATTTACCTTCATCTACTTTAATCCATATCCATTCACCCACATTTGCCTTCATCTACCTTAATCCACATTAATTCACCCACATTTCCCTTCATCTACCTTATTCCAATTTCATTCACCTACATTTCCCTTCATCTACCTTAATCCATATTCATTGACCCACATTTGCCTTCATCCACCTTATTCCACGTTCATTCACCCACATTTACCTTCATCTGCCTTCATCTGTATTCATTCACTCACATTTGTCGTCATCTACCTTCATCCACATTCATTTACCCACAGTTGCCTTTATCTACCTTAATCCACATTCATTCACCCACATTTGCTTTCATCTACCTTAATCCACATTCATTGACCCACATTGGCCTTCATCTATCTTAATCCACATTCATTGAGCCACATTTACCTCCATCTACCTTAATCCACATTCATTTATTCACATTTGCCTTCATCTACCTAAATCCACATTCATTCACCCACATTTACCTTCATCTACCTTCATCCGTATTCATTCACTCACATTTGCATTCATCTACCTTAATCCACATCCATTCACCCACATTTGCCTTCATCTACCTTAATCCACATTCATTGACCTACATTTACCTTCATCTACCTTAATCCATATCCATTCACCCACATTTGCCTTCATCTACCTTAATCCACATTTATTCACCCACATTTGCCTTCATCTACCTAGTTCATCTGTTCGGATTACCTAGTTGTAATTTTGATTTCCTGAAAATGTTAGGGAACAAAATCTTTCTTTGAGAAAGTGTAAGCTGAAATGAACTTTCCACGAGCTTTCTAGGGAACTTATATTTTCTTTCCGAAAATGGTAGCTGATGTTTCTCACTTCCAGACACAGTAATTACGACCTTTCCCAAAACCTCAGGGACTATGATTTCCCAATATTATTTTGAAAATCTTTTAGGCCACATTTTAGTAACGAAAATCGGAGTGCACTCATTAATCGATGTCGAAAGCCCAAGGCGAATTACCCTTCCCCGAACAGTTATCTACCGAAACGTGTCATTGGATGCCTCTGTGATAACGACTTTTGCATTAAAAACAGGCCTATAACTATTCAAAAACCTCGCTATGCCACTGTAAACTGCCCAAGATAACATCACAGTACATTCTACAAAATCTGTTCTATTCTAAAAAGCCGTGTACATCAATCTTATCCTGGTACACGTTTATGTTGACCACATTGAATTCTTCATTGCAACAACAATTGATGAACAATTTGTTGCTTATTAGGTTGTTACAGCTCTGAAAATAAATGTCCGAATTTGAAAGCAATATTTAAATAGGCTCTTCCAGTACAAAACTGGGACATTGAAATGGCTAACTTTTTATTCCGATGCTGAAAGATGACTTGAAACAAAGTCCGAAGTTAGATAAGTAAAATTTGAAATTTTATATTGTCAACCTTCATGCCTGTGAAATGCTAAGAGCCTTAAAGTAGTTGTTTCTTATTCCTTTAGTCATTTATGGCAGTAATTTATGGACCCATTTGTTCAAAGCACGATTAAGCTAACTGTCCTGGGTCAGCCAGAGTGACCGGCTTTGAGTCCAGTAAGTGTTGATCGGAATTTAACTTTACTTTAAGCCTAAAATATGATTTGCAAAATATTTTCAACGAGCGAGATGAAAACTTCGGTTGACTCCTAATGCCGGGTTAGCATTAATCGGCTTTCGAACATTTTAGTCCGGGTCCTACAGAACAAAACGAGCAACCACGTTTTAGCGAGGGTCTTTGTTTTGTAGTTTGAGGCGGGCAAACTTACAAAATGAAGAACCCAAAGACTTCAATGATTTTAAGCTCGAATAAAGCGTTTTAGAGCAGATCTTTTGTTTTGTAGCTAGTCTTAGGCGGGCAAAACTAGAAAACGAAGACCCCATCGATTTCAATCGGGGATGTAGCATGAAATAAAGTGTTTTAGCGCTGGTATTGGTTTTGTTAAGTCTGAGGCGGTTAAAGCCACAAAACAAAGAACGCACCAAGTTCAAGATTAGATTATACAAAAAAAGGCTTTTTCAAGAAATGGTGTTAGAATCTGGAATAGCTTGTCTTGTGAAGTGCGCTCACAGGCTATCAAAACTCAATTTTAAAGTAAAATTCATGATCTCTTCCTCCAGAGACTTGCAAAATACGATGATTATATTGATTTGTGTAATTTATTAGCAAAACTATAAGACCTCAGCTTGTTCTGTTCTCTTGCCATAATCTTAAATGTTTTGATGTATTTATAATTCGTCTAGAATTTTGAATCTCTTGCTCTGTAAATCTTTTATTTATTTTACAATAATACATATTTAACACTGCTCGCTCCGACTAGCCTTTGCTAACTGCGGGCAGACCACCCACTGCACATTTCTGTAATATTATTTCACAAATAAATTTCAATAAATTTCAATTTCAATTTCATTTCAATTTTATTGTTTTGGCGAACAAAGTCGAATGAAGCATTTCAGCACATTTTCATTCCATTGCATGTAAATTTTACTGACAACCAAAACTTAGTTCTTTGTTCTTCTGACATCAAGTAGATGAGGTCTTGTCAGGGTAAATTCCGACAAGCGACGTGGCCCAAAAAGTAGCGACAGCACAGAAAATGAAATCTGGACAGGCGACATCACTCCGGCGCAGCAAAATTCCAACAGTGGCATCAAGGCCGAGAATTAGCGATTTAAACACCGACACGGGAGATTTTAAAATTCAGACAAGCGACACGGGACCCTCCCTAATGGCAGGGCCTCATAGATTTTGGTTTTGTCAACACCCGGACAAAGGCATTTGGCACCATTCCAGAGCAAAGACCATGTAATGCTAAGAAAAAGAGTAAAACCCGCATTGCAAGAGTTTTCCCAAATTTTCAAACAAATTGGCCCTTGCATGAAGACCAGCGATTAGCAAGTGAATGTAACTCTAATTATTAAAATGGTACCTTTTAATTTTTTTCACAATTTTAAGGGTAGAAATTGGTTGTCAGTTTTACTGTCTTTACGAATTTAATTCTGCATCTGAAACAATTTTTCCCGTTGACCCAGACATGAATTGAGTTCGGTACATGAAACGTTCGAGGTTTGAACTATGCCTCTTACAAAGTCATTAGGGCAAAAGCAGCCTTTTATAAAGAAAATTAATCACTTAATCAAATAACGGATGTACGTCGTCCAATTTTCCACTAGAAAAGTGATTTAAAATTGCATTAATTAAAATCCCATCCGTCTTCAGTTGGATTACAAACGCACAAAGTCATTACAACTTTTGGAATGCCTGCTGTTCTATTTCAGATTTGTAGTCTCTATAAAAGATCTGTAATAATTATTATAGTGGATGACACATAACTGATTCTCAGGGATTTGAGCCTTAAGTGTCAGCGATCTCCTCCCCTGGCCAAACCCATAACAAGGGGCCGTAGCGGCACAAGGGGGAATTTTTGCAAACTATATGTTCTTGTACCATATCAGTTTTTTCCGTAGTTATAAGGCTTGTGTGTTTAGTTTCCCATGTAACGTACTGTACTATGTGCAAAGCCGATTTATATGGTTTAATGCCTGCATAAGGTTTTTAATCCTTAGTTGAAAATATTCAGTGGAAAATATTGAATCAACATGCACAGTCTGTCTTCCCAGATTTTATATTTCAATTTGAAATAAAAAATTAAAAATACAGTTTAGGTAAGTTTAACTGTAAGCTTCCATTCCCCGGTATTTCGGTTCTGTGAATAACGAATGGAAGGTCATTAGTTCGACATTTGTATCTAGTCCTACTGTTACCATTTACTTATCATGTTATGTTTGTGAATTATAGAATGCACACAGCTTGTAAATTATTTTGTATATTTTTGGTCAGTACAATAAAGTCTTCTTTTTCTACAGCCGTGCTTTGTCCACTTGTGGTGGCCTTGGCGTCGAAGGGAGGCTGTATTCAGCAACAACAACAATGACAATTATTTATTGGTATTTTCAGAATTTCAAATAAGTCATGTCAGACACTGAAACTGAAGCAAGCCATTACAAGCTGCCATTGAAAACATTTTGCAGTTACCGAGGTTGACTGTTGTGAACTTTGAAATGGACATTACTGGAGGTTTGATCACATTGTCAAACTGACATACACCAGAATCTTGATCAAATTCTTTGAGGACCTTGTTAACATACTTCTCTACATCACAATCCAAAACAATGGCAGAAACTATAGTGCAAGTACTTAATTAATATAATGCTATAACAATTTGTAAAAACACCGTCCTGCTGCCACTTGCGTCATATCTGACCGTTCTTGCATGAACTCCCACCCTCGCTGCGTGAGTGATGAAGACGACTGGGGATGAGTCAGATTCTCACCCCACAACCAGTGGCGTTGCGCGTTTATCATTATTTTGCCCCCAAAAAACCAGTTGGAATGGAACGCTCGCAATGGTACAAGCTTTTCCTTTCAAAGTGGTTTGGCTAGTCTGAGAGCCTTTACCATTTGCACAAAAACTGGTCGAAAGACAAAAGCAGTTCCTATGAAGCCCTACCACGCTTTGATACTCAACAGTAACGTACAGAAAGCATTCCATAAAGTATCTTGGACGACACTATGGCACCGTCTACCTCGGGGCATAAGAAATGCTAGCACCTTGAGTCAGTTTAAGAAAGTAGTAAGACAAATGGATCTCTTGAACTTAATTAGCAACAAATGTGAACCGGACTGTTTTCTCTGCAGCTCATAGAGACAAGGAGTATTTTTAATAGAATAGTATCTGTAGATTTCTATATTATAATATGTTTCGTAATAAAATATCATTGGTATTTTTGCACAAGTATTTTAGAATGTCCTTATATTTAATATTCATTTAGTATTTATTACTTATTTAATATTTGCTTTATTATTGTGTCTCCAATTAGCAGCTGCTAAAGTAATTTGACACAAAAATAAAGTTATTGTTGTTGCTGCCTAAAAGTTCGCAATGGGAAAATCATAGCCCTTGAGGTTTTCCGAAGGCCGTAATTGCTGGTTTTGGTAGTCAAAAACATCAGCTAGCATTTTCGGAATGAAAACATTTCCTTAGAAAGTTCGTGAAAAGTTTATTTCAGCTAGCATTTTCGGAAAGGAAGATTTTGTTCCCTAACATTAATTGTTAAGCAATTAAAATTTCTCCTAAGCAATATTGAATCCGAATAGATAAAATTCTTCTGGCTAATGATAACATCGCTTTAAACAGGCTTCAAACACCTAAGGTACTTAAAAATGTGGGTGGATGAAGCGACTGAAAGTATAAAGGTAAATAAGGGTGAACGAATACATGCATAGGAAGGTAGATGAGGGAAAGTGTGGGTGAATGAAAGCAAATGAAGGTAAATGATGAGGCCAGAAGGTAAGTGTGGGTGAATGAATACGGATAAAGATCGATGAAGGCAAATGTGGGGACGAAGCGAAGGTAGATAAAAGAAAATGTGGGTGAACGAATCAGGTGAAGGTAGACTAAGGTAAATTTAAGGCATGTCTAATTCACAGAACCAGCGGAACCGCCTCTAAACTGCTTAAAACATGGTTTAAAACTCCCCAGCAAAAAGTACGAATTGGACGATTCCTGTGTTTTTGTGGTATCAGGTAATGAGCCCAAATTGAATCAAGAATTGAAAGCAAATAATTGTTTTTGTTTATCACACTTTCGAAACAAACACAAAGAATACAATCAACGCAAAAACGCAGAAAACATTACTTGTGGTTCAACAGAAAAGGCTTTATTAGAGAAAATATGAAGGAACATTTTTGGGGAATTAATGGGGAGAAGAGGAAACGGTAGGTGGGTGATTTAGTGATTTTAAGGCAAGTTGCAAAATTGGGAAATTTGATTAAAATGTAGAAATAGGTATTTTAACAGTCTCTCTGAACGAGGTCACACTGCACGTTATTAAAAGGCCGCACTGAATCGTAACACAGGCTACACTGCTTGCAGTAAAAAGACACGTTTTCGTTTTAGACCTTTTTAGACGGGAATCTAAAAATACATTTGGACTATACTCTCCATGGTACACCAGTCCAATATGCTTTCCAAACTGGCAACAGTTGTTCAAAACCAGTGACCATTTTTGCATGAAAAAAAAAATCATTAAATAAGGTAAGGAGACATCCACATACCCTGGGCAGTTTTAAACCATATTCAGGTATGTCAGTATTTCCTGTTTGAAGCATTTTAGAGGCAGTTCCGTGGGTTCCATGAACTAGACATGCCGGTAAATTTTAGGTACATGAATACACAGATAAAGGTAGATGAAGGCAAATTTGGGTAAATGTCACTACAGTTGAAGGTAGATGAGGACAAATGTGAGTGAATGAAAACAAATGAAGGTAGATGAATTAACGCAAATGTGAGTGAATGAATGTGGATTAAGATAGACGAAGGTAAATGCGAGTGAATCAATTCGAGGATGCAGCTAGATGAAGGTAAATGTGAGCGAATGAATGTGGAATAAGGTAAATGAAGGCAAAATGTGCATGAATGAATGTGGATTAAGGTAGATGAAGGCAAATGTGGATCAATGAATATGGAAGAAGGTAGATGAAGTCAAACGTGGATGAATGAATGTGGATTAAGGTAGATGAAGGCGAATGTGGATGAAGGAATGTGGATTAACGTGGATGAGGGAAATAAATTATGAAGATGAACGAATGTGGATTAAGGTTGATTAGGGCAAATGAGGGTGAATGAATGTGGGTTATTATTAGGGAGATGAAGGTAGATGTGGGTGAATGAATATGGATTAAGGTAGATGAAGGCAAATTTGGAAGAATGGACGTGGATGAAGGTAGATGAGGGCAAATATTTGGGTGAATGAATGCAGATGAAGGTTGACGAGGGCAAATGTTGGTGAATGAATGTGGTTTAGGTACATGTACATGAAGGCAAGTGTGGTTCATTGAATGTGGATTGAGGTAGATGAAGGTAAATGTGAGTGAATCAATTGGAGAATGAAGCTAGAGGAAGGTTATCAATGTCGGTGAATGAATGCAGATGAAGGTAGAAGAGAGCAAATTAGGGTGAATGAATGCAAGATAAGGTAGACATGGGCAAATGTCGGTGAATGCATGTGGATTAAAGTAGACGAGGGCAAATGAGGGTGAATGAATGTGGATTACGTGAGACGAAGGTAGATGTGGGCGAATGAATGTGGAAGAAGGTAGATGAAGGCAATTGTGGGTCAATGAATGTGGAAGAAGGTAGATGAAGGCAAATGTCGATGAATGAATGCAGATGAAGGTAGATGAATGCAAATTAGGGTGAATGAATGCAAGTTAAGGTAGACAAGGGCAAATGTTAGTGAATGAATGTGGATTAAAGTAGATAAGGGCAAACAAGGGTGAATGAATGCGGATTAAGGGAGACGAAGGTAGATGTGGGTAAATGAAAGTGGAAGAAGGTAGATGAAGGCAAATGTGGGTAAATGAATGAAAATGAAGGTAGATGAAGGTGAATTTGGGTGAATGAATGCAGATGAAGGTAGATGAAGACACATTTGGGTGAATGAATGTGGATTAAAGTAGATGAAGGCAAATGTGGATGAATGAATGTGGATTAAGGTAGATGAAGGTAAATGTGGATGAATGAATGTGGATTAAGGTAGATGAGGGTAAATGAGGGTGAAGGAATGTGGATTAAGGGAGATGAAAGCAAATGTGTGTGAATGAATGTGGAATAAGGTAGATGCAGGCAAATGTGCGTGAATGAATGTGGATTAAGGTAGATGAAGGTAAATGTGGGTAAATGAATGCAGATGAAGGTAGATGAAGGCAAATTATGGTGAATGAATGCAAGTTAAGGTAGACTAGGGCAAATAAGGGTGAATGAATGTGAATTAAGGTAGATGAACTGGCCAACATGGATGAATGAATATGTATCAAGGTAGATGATGGCAAATGTGGATTAAGGTAGATGAAGGTAAATTTGGGTGAATGAATGCAGTTGAAGGTAGACTAGGGCAAATGTTGGTGAATGAATGTGAATTAAGGTTGATAAGGGTACATGAGGGTGAATGATTAATGTGGATTAAGGGAGATGAAGGTAGATGTGGGTGAATGAATGTGGATTAAGGTAGATGAAGGTAAATGTGGGCAAATGAATGTGGATTAAGGTAGATGAAGGTAAATGTGGGCGAATGAATGTGGAATAAGGTAGATGAAGGCAAATGTGCGCAAATGAATGTGGATTAAGGTAGATGACGGTAAATGTGGGCAAATGAATGTGAAATAAGGTAGATGAAGGCAAATGTGCGTGAATGAATGTGGATTAAGGTAGATGACGGTAAATGTGGGCAAATGAATGTGGAATAAAGTAGATTAAGGCAAATGTGGGTGAATGAATGTGGATTAAGGTAGATGAGGGCAAATAAGGGTGAATGAATGTGGATTAAGGGCGATGAAGGTAGATGTGGGTGAATGAATGTGGATTTGGGTAGATGAGGGTAAATGTGGGCAGATGAATGTGGAGTAAGGTAGATGAAGGCAAATGAGCGTGAATGAATGTGGATTAAGGTAGATGATGGCAAATGTGGGCGAGTGAATGTGGAATAAGGTAGATGGAGGTAAATGTGCATGAATGAATGTGGGTTAAGGTAGATGACGGCAAATGTGGGTGAATGAATGTGGATTAAGGTAGATGAAGGGAAATGTGGGTGAATGAATGCAGATTAAGGTAGATGAAGGCAAATTTGGGTGTGTGAATGTAAATGAAGGTAGATGAAGGGAAATGTGCGTGAATGAATGTGGATTAAGGTAGATGACGGTGAATGTGGGCAAATGAATGTGGAATAAGATAGATGAAGGTAAATTTGGGTGAATGAATGTGGGTTAAGGTAGATGAGGAGAGATGGGGGTGAATGAATGTAGGTTAAGGGAGATGAAGGAAGATGTGGGCGAATGAATGTGGATTAAGGTAGATGAAGGCAAATGTGGGCGAATGAATGTGGAATAAGGTAGATGAAGGCAAATATGTGTGAATGTAGAGAGAAATGTAGGCGAATGAATGTGGATTCATACTCATAATGGCTAATGCAAGCAAATGAGTGATATCATATTCATATTATATTTTAATATGTACTTGGGTAATCACGGTGGGTATATCCATGAGATCTTTGCAGGTAATTGATCGTTGTCACCAGGGGCAGGCCAACTTTAAAAGCTGACCTGGAATGTATCGCTGCTTTTCACAATCTTCTCACCTCAGCTAGCCGGGATAGCCCGGCACGAACCGAGTACATGGCAAAAAGCTAACCCGCCTAGAAGGGTGCCCCGGGCAAGTAGGTAGGATGCCCCGGGAAGACGGGCTACCCTGTCTAGCATGTAAATGCTTCAATGCGTTTTCTAAAGAAACGGATGAAAAGTTGGCCCTCCCAGAGTAGCTCGGTTAGCCGGGTAACTCGGTTAACCGGGCAGCCTCCATCCATGTAAACAGGCCTTAACTTAAGATTGTTGCTTGACTATTATTTGAATCACTAAGCGTAAAAATAGCAGAAAAAAAGTCGCGTAGCCTGCGTGACCAGCCCGCCTTTTTCGGCTGTCGTTTTACATGCCCAGAAAAGAGCGCGTGAAACAAAAAAGCGGGAAACTAAAGCCGAAAAAGGCGATCTGGTCACGCAGGCTAAAAGTCAAGCAATTGCTTAGTTGTCTTGTGATTTTGCAACTCAATTTTCAACAAATTGCAGATACTGACTTTTCTACAAATGTAAATCATATAGTAAAAGAGTCACGTTGAAACGCCGATTTGACAAACGTTATTTTTAAATTTGACTTTCAAAAATCTCCAAAGATACATAAGCTTACCCGAGGAATATTCTTTTTCATAATCCACAATATGGCTCCACCATTTTTCATCTGGCTTCCCCTGGTAAGTTTCCAGCAATTTGTTGAACACCTTCTGTACAAC
>JAEMWC010001660.1:0-22500 GCA_016490735.1 Pachyseris speciosa | reverse complement strand
ATCCACTCAAAATCATGGCTATGGATCATTTCTTGATGCATTTTAGCCATAAACAAGCGCACAAAAAATTTTCAAATTTTTCCAACTTTTGACCCAAAACCATAGGCTTATCAATTAAGAAAATGGCCTAAAACTCCCAAACCTTATAAATGGTCTTCTTGGCCTTGTGCCCACTCTAAATCATTGCTAACTATCATTTCTTTATCCGTTCTAGCCAGACACAAACCAAAACAGAAAAACTTGAAAAGGTTGTCCAATTTTCACCCAAATCCAGAGATTTTTGAGTAGTTTTTGGGACTAAAAAGTACCGTGGTTAAAATCACAGATTTTGGTGGTTATTTCAATAGCACACCAATTTGCTGTTTTTGGCCTCGGATCCACTCAAAATCATCGCTATGTATCATTTCTTGATGCATTTTAGCCATAAACAAGCGCAGAACAAATTTTCAAACTTTTCCAATTTTTGACCCAAAACCTTAGGCTTACCCCTTAAGAAAATGGCCAAAAACTCCCAATCCTAATAAACGGTCTTCTTGGCCTTGTGCCCACCCTAAATCATTGCTAACTGTCATTTCTTTATCCGTTCTCACCAGACACAAACCAAAACAAAAAAAACTTGAAAAGGTTTTCCAATTTTGACCCAAATCCAGAGATTTTTGAGTAGTTTTTTTGACGAAAAGGTACCGTGGTTAAAATCACAGATTTTGGTGGTTATTTCAATAGCACACCTATTTGGTGTTTTTGGCCTCGGATCCACTCAAAATCATCGCTATGTATCATTTCTTGATGCATTTTAGCCTTAAACAAGCGCAGAAAAAATTTTCAAACTTTTCCAATTTTTGATCCAAAACCATAGGCTTGCTTACCCCTTAAGAAAATGGCCAAAAACTCCCAATCCTCATAAATTGTCTTCTTGGCCTTGGTTAGAAAGGATTAAGTAATGATTTTTAGCACTCATCGAGTTGGGGTACAAGGCCAATAAGACGATTGATGGGTATTTGGAGTTTTGGGGCAATGTCTTAAGTTATTCTTGACAGGATCTGGAATTTTCGGTCGCTTTAGACCGATGCTTTCAGAACCTCTTATTTAACCAAATTCCGGACTTTGTTTGAAATGAGCTATTATGATTGCCAAATACTGTGTTTCTTACTGAACGTTCCGATTTCCCTTGAATATGCTTGTTTATTCTGTTGGAAAACCAAGAAACGCTCAGAGACAACACCAAAAATAAGATTTTTTGAAGACAAAGAACCCCTCTTCAAGCTTAAAGTCTGCACTGGCAGTAAACTTCTACTCAACTTCTTGTAATCTGTTCCAATTTGCCCGCTCACTTCCTTAGCTCGACCTGGGTAACGCTATTTGATTTCAGTTGCTCTCACTGGTCTGACATGTTCGCTTTGTGACCCAAAGGAATTCTGGGTTATTCTTGGATAATTGCCGCGATGGTGTCCGCCAATTTCCATTTCAGATATTTTTTCTAATTGTCGAGCCACCCGGTCCTGATTGCAAAATATTGCAGCGATTGCATTATTTACATATCAAAACTCCTGAAAATTGCCATGCGAGGTCCCGAAATCTACTCACAGATCGGCTAGGAACACAACTTCACTTTGTGAATCACCATTACTCGATCGAAACCTTTCGGCGGCTGACTTGGTGTGAAATTGCTTCTCACCTCTGTCTTCTTCCAGAGGATTGTCTCTACCCACCAACCCAGCTTTATGATGCCAGGGAGGGGGCTTCTGAGGTGGAAAATGGCTCGAAAAACACACTTATAAATCAAATACCTATCGAGTTGTAGCTGAGTGATCGTTTACAAACTGAAACGACAGCTAGCGTGACAAGCGTGACATGAAAGATAGAGTCTTCGATGTTGTGGACCAGCGAAATCTCCTAACCCCTTATATGGAATAACCCGATCGACTTGACCTCAAACCCTCGAAAATTACAGAAAAACACGTAAAAAGTGGCCGACGAGAATGAGTTAAGGGGTAAGCCTGTGGTTTTGGGTCAAACATTGGAAAATTTTGAAAAATTTTTCTGCGCTTGTTTATGGCTAAAATGCATCAAGAAATGATATATAGCAATGATTTAGAGTGGATGCGAGGCCAAAAACGCCAAATTTGTGTGCTATTTAAATAAGCACCAAATTCAGTTTTGTTTTAACCACAGCACTTTCTGTCTCGCAAACCACTCAAATGTGTTTGGATTGTTTTTCAACATTTGACAATCTTTAAAGGTTTGTTCTATTTGTTTTGTTCCTGGTTAGAAAGGATGAAGAAATGATATTTAGCATCTATTGAGAGTGGGGGTGGGGGGTGAGGGGTGGGGGGGGGGGTACAAGGAAAAGAAGATCATTTATGAGGATTTGGAGTTTTTGGCCATTAAGGGGTAAGCCTATGGTTTTTGGTGAAAAATTGGAAAAATTGGAAAAATTGGAAACTTTTATCTGTGGTTGTCTATGGTTAAAATGCATCAAGAAATGATACATAGCGACGATTTAGAGAGTATGCGAGGCCAAGAAGACTGCCTTTTTGTGCTATTTAAATAATCACCCAAGTCTGTTTTGTTGTAACCACTACACTTTTGTGCTTCAAAAACCACACTAATGTGTTTGGATTTAGGTCAAAATTTGACAACCTTTGAAGGTTTTTGCTGTGTTGGTTTGTGTTTTGTTACAACGGATGAAGAAATAATATTTAGCAATGGTCTAGAGTGGGTACAAGACCTAGACGACCATTGATGAGGATTTCGAATTTTTGGCCATGGTTTTGGGTCAAAAATCTGTTTTCTTTTAACCACCTTACTCGTTTCTGTCTTAAAAACCACTTAAATGTGTTTGGATCACTCTCTTCGCTTGCTTAATGCCCGGGCTTAATGCACATTCACTACGACACACACATCAATCTTGGCGATGTGTTTGCCCAGAAGCTTTCAAGAATACTTGAGCTTGGCACACTACTGAAAGATTAATCCAAGATCCATTTCTACCGAGACATTTTGCCGCTTTTACGTTTGATCTTGGCTGTCTCATTTTCTATGTAACTGCCTTCGAAACTCACAAAATGTAGTTTTAGACGGTCCAATTTTTTAATTTTTTCCCGGGACAGCATGGCCTCAGGCACCCCTAGAATATGATGCCTTCTGCTCTTGTTATTTCGTCTTTTCTGCTCTCAAATGCTGCTCCCCACTCAAAGACCTCACTATCTTCCTGCTGATTCACAAATAGCATCCCCAAATACTGGGATGAAATTAACATAGCTTATAGCTTAGGGCCTTTTTACATGGAGGGAGGGTGCCCCCGCTGACAGAGTTACCCGGCTAGGAGGGTTAAAACAGAGCCCGTATTAACATGCAACTCACCTAAGAGGGATCGTCAGTGGGCTATCTTTTTAGCGGTTGCTAAGCACAACAACAAGATGGTGGACAAAAGAAACCTTTTTAACGGTACGTTTAATTTTTTTATCGCACGTTCTGTTAGCGGCCGTTTTTTATTTTTTTAGGGTCGTTTATCGTTGTCACCAGGGGCAGTTAACGTTAAAAGCTGACCTGGAATATATCGCTGCTTTCACGGTCTTCTCACCTTGGCTGGACGAACCGTTTACATGGGAAAAAGCTAGCCCGCCTAGAAGGGTGCCCCTGGCAAATAGACAGGGTGCCCCGGGAAGGCGGGCTACCCTGTCTAGCATGTAAACCCTTCCAGGCATTTTCTAAAGAAACGTTTGAAAAGTTGGCCCTCCCAGAAAGAAGCTCGGCACAAGCCGGGTAACGCGGTTAGTGGCGGGTCTAAAGTATAGGTCACATTCCACAGGCCACATATAAAGGTCACAGCTCAATTGATTGGTAACTAAGCCAAACAGTTTCTCCTCAATCTAAAACAAACTTTTGGGTAGTAATTAGGGCTAAGAGACACTTTTGGGCTTCTTTATTTATCTGTAGCAAGGTGACCCTTATGTTGACCTGTGGAATGTGACCTGTACTTTAGCCCCACCGCTCGGTTAGCCGTTGCACCCTTCCTCCATGTAAACAGGCCCTCAGTCTGTATCCTCCGCGTGCCACAAACGTATCAGCACCCTTCCTCCATGTAAACAGGCCCTCAGTCTGTATCCTCCGCGTGCCACAAACGTATCAGCACCCTTCCTCCATGTAAACAGGCCCTTAGTCTGTATCCTCCGCGTGCCACAAACGTATCAGGTCGATTAAAATTTCGGAAATTCGGATCCGTGTAAATTTTCGGTTTTGATGGTTTTGTATTCGGTTTTCGGTTTTAATCAAATTTCACTTCGGTTTTTCGGTTTTAGATGCTTTTTTGAGCGGTTTGTTTTTTCGGTCTCTAGTAGACCCCGACGTCCCCCTCCTGTTCCTGCTGTTCGTCACCTAGCTTCTCTTTTGCGCTCTTTTTTAAATGAACTGAGGAAGTTGTTGTTACAAAACGGTTACCCTGCTGGTGCTGTTAATGCAACATAAATGATGTTCTGAACAGGCAACAAAACAGACCGACGATTCCAACCACCACAGTCCCCTGAAAGGAAATAATCTTAGTCTGCTTAGTTCTGCCTTATTTAGGAGTACAAAGTAAAATTATTACCAAACAGCTGATTATTTTCCAAAGCGCTCATCGCATTGTCTTTTTTTCCCAACAAAGATAGGATAAACCGTTCCCAAATGTTAAAAGTTGTTTGTAAGGCTAGTTGTTAGGACTGCCAAGATTTCTACATTGGAAAAACAAAACGCAGATTGCATGACAGAAAAACTGAACATTTTAAAGCGATCACGAGTAGCTGTCATGCATCTGCTATCGCAGACTGCGCGTAACGTCAACTGGTCACAACTTAAAATGGGACCACTATGAGATATTAGCAAAAGGTTGGTCAGATACACATTGCAAGATAAAGGAGACTCTACCAATTAGAGAAATGAAACCTACCTAAATGAAAATGTAAGCAGCGAAAAGCTTTATCTTTAGTAGTTTGCAGCTTTTATTATGCAAATTATTTTCAGCTTCTGTTATTGTTATTGTCAATTAGTTACTTATCTGAAATACAAAACTAGTTGTTACTTCTTTTCCTAACGGTCACTTCTGAAGATGCATGTCAAAACATACGAAATCTCAAGTTAAATGATATAGTTTTATTTTTGCTTTCCAATAATGCATTTTTTTGTCATGCATATCACCGCAGTTTGTGTGAAACTCCGATGGCCAAAGACAAAGAGTATTTACCGTGCGTTTAATTCACCAAGGAGCATGGAACTTAGAAGGTACAGGATTTTTCGATCATTTCGGAAAACGGACCTAAGAAGGTATTCCGTTTTTTTTTTCTTTCGAAAAATTTACAGTGGAAAAGTTTGTTCCATTTGATTTACCCACCGGAACAAACGGGTTTTTCATGCAAAAGGAAAGCTTTCTTTTCCGCTGGTCAAACGTTTCCTAACAAATCTAACCTGACCTGTGAAACTAAAAATCTAAACTGTATACTTCCGTGTAACCTCTGTAATTTACATACATAGGAGAAACTAAACACCCTAACTAAACTATCGCCCTTACGCCAACTCTAAGCCCACTACAGCCGCACAACATTTCCTCGCCGCTCCTAAATACACCTCTAATGACATATAACTTATCCCCATAGAAAACGTTTATTCTAAACGAGACGCAGTCCGTAAGGTCAGGGAAGCCTTTCTTATCTATAAAGGCAGAACAATTGATCCACATGGCCTCAATATTCGCACAGAAACTTATTAGCATTTTTTCCTTCCAGTATTTCATATACTTTTGTTTTATCTTATTGCGACATATGTAATTTTGTATCATCATTTTTTATGTTGTCAATCTGTTAGTTTACGTAGTTCCGCTATTGCTCAAATATGTTTTAACCATATTATTAGGCGCCCCTCTGTAAATTCTAACTGTACCTGAAGAACTCTGGTTTGGCCAGTATAAATATAGTACACTAAAAAATTTTGTACTTCTACGTTGTATCGGTCTCTGCTTCTACTATTTTCTATATTTGTTAAGCCGATCAGATCAACAATTTGATCCAATGCAACGTATACCCGGCAGGACTATCTTTCACGGCTGCGTACTTGGACTTTATTCAAAAGAAAAGTTAAAGTAATTGAAGAAAGCGGGGGCAAAGGGAAAGATGGGAAGGAGAGAAAAGGTACAGCTCTGAGGCATCCCACACTGATGCCCGTTACTGTTATCACGCACCGCCATCTTGGAGTGAGTGTTGCACCAAAGTGAGGTTGGACGGGCATAAAGTTCTTGGCGGAAGGTTGCGTTACAATGTTTTGAGAGGAAATACACGCAAACATGAACCTCGATCATTGCTGTGGTATGCTGTAATAACGACAAGCGAAACGAAAGTGGCGAGAATTTGTCGTTTTTCAACTTTCCCTCAAATCTCTCACAGAGATCGCGGTGGATTGCCGTGATAAAGGGAGATGGAGGGCCGCTTTCGGGGGTGAGTAACTTGTCGAACGCACGTGTTTATAATAGTGATCGACTTTTTCTTTCGATTTAAGACTCAGGTAGCACATGTTTATTCTTGAAGTATTTACTCACTACATATCCAGAGCAACTGCAGTCGATTCTACCAGTGTTCTTACATCCTAGATCAAGAAAGGCTCTACTCTTGTGCGCTCCGCTCACTTCAATTCAAACCAAGCGAAAATAAAATCATAACCGGGGTTCCAAGTCGTCTACAACCAGGAGTTGTGCCATCGCAGATTGCATGGACCAACGGCAGTAAAAACCGCCCACAAGATAAACTTGATCTAGGAAACAAGTTTGAAACAACAAATTAAAACGCTGACAACAAGGGACAAATTTTACTGAATACAGATAGCCAAAAACAAATAAATCAGTGCCATGAATGTTTGACAGCTTGGACCAAAAGCAGCAAAGAATCTAATGTAAGAACACTGGTAGATTCCAACAATTGACAGCAGGTTGCTCTGGATAGGTATTGAGTAAATATTTCATGAATAAAACGTGTGGTAGCTGAGTCTTAAATCGAAGGAGAAAGCCGACCACTAGTATAAACACGTGCGTTTGACAACACGACTCTACGTACTTATCCCAAAAAGCAGCCCTCCATCTCGCTTTATTGCGGCAATCCACTGCGATCTCTGCGAGGGATTTGAGGGAAAGTTGAAAAACGACATATTATCAGCACTTTCGTTTCGCTTGTCGTTATTACAGCATACTACAGCAATGATTGTGGGTCATGATTACGTGTATCTCCACTCAAAACATTGTAACGCAACTTTCCCCCAAGAACTTCATGCCCGTCCAACCTCGCTTTGATGCTCCACACAATCCAAGATGGCGGTGCGTGATAAGGGAGTATACATTGTGGATCCCACACATGAACCCTTTGGTTACCTTTTTTGGTCTTCTCTCCACTCCCTTCATTTTCCTCCCATTTTCTCACTCTTAATCCGCTCCCCTCTGTATACACCTATTGCGCAGTCTACTTCTTGCTCTTCAAGTTCAAAAAGAGCCAATTTCTACTGACCTAGTATGGGGATCAGACATGGCCCAGCCATTCAACTTGATTTGATCGAATAAGAGGCAACAGGCCGAATTTTCTCAAAACAAAAACTATTTCCCATTTGTTTAGGGCCGGATAACTTAATTGTTTAGTTATTTATGTTCGGTCGTTTGTATGGTAGGCGGAATAGTTTTCTCCACAGTGGAAGCAAGTTCTGTTTTGATTGGCAGGAATGAAGGTCAGTAGCAAAGGTGGTGTTAGCGGATGGAACATCGACTTTTTGGAAGAGAAAGAACGTGGTGCTCGCATAGTGTAACAATTCGTCAGTCGTTTTTGCGCACCTGGAAGTAGCCCAAGTTTTGGGGTTTACTTCGGTGTAAGAACCTGACGAGGTTTTCTTTGTCTTATGAGCCATTGTTTTGCTGTGCTAGGGTTCGTACAGATTTTTGGTTGCAAAATTAAAGACTTTTTCCAGAGTTTTTCCAAAACGCTTATTTCTTTTTCCAGACTGAATTTTTTGTTATATTTGATATGAATTTTTAAAAAAATTTTAAAAAATTTATGAATGTTTTTAAAACTTTTTTATTGAATTTTTTTAAGTTTTTTAGAATGAACTAGTGGACACCTGAAAAAATTCACTCAACAATAAAACACTTGTTTCAGTTTTCAAAGCAAAAAAATACTCTACACTTTTTACCATTTTTCCAGACTTTATCTTTATTTTCCAGACTTTTTCCAGGTCTGGAAAACTGGTTTACAAATTTCCAGACTTTTTCAAGAATTCAAGACTGTACGAACCCTGCTGTGCTCTGTCGTTCTCTTAGATTCTTGTTTTCTTTATTTAGGTCATTTGTGAGCGCCACAGGTTCTCACACCGAAGTAGAGCCAAAGTGACAAAGTGGTGAATAAGATGAAATCTCGTGGCACAGGCAAGAAACGTGAGTGAAACTCAAGAGGAGTCTTGCGACAAATTTTGTGGACACGACAAAAGAGTATTACTAGAGTGGAAAATGGCAAGACTTGATCTCTAACTGACTAAATCAAAGTAAGATCACTCACTAGCCTGCTAGTGCTAGACGTTTTATTACTACTGTTTTTAGTGGTCTGAGTTTTACCCATTTCAGTTTTTCGTCTTTTAATAATTTTATTACTTGTCAAAATGCAAGAACATAGGGATATTCAAAACTTTAAACTATTCTTTAGGTTGATCAAATCACCTTTTTCTGTAAAAAAAAAAGTTTACATGGGTGAAAACATTATATAGAGAATCTCTTAAAAGAGATTAAGCGTTTGCTCGGCAGACTTGAAGAAACCTTTCCAGGTTAATTCCCAACAAAAACATGAACACTACAAACATGAACTACTAATAACCGAGGATAGCTTATACAAAACAGCAATGAGAAGAATCAACTTAAATTGCCAAGCCAGTTCTTTTCTCCAATATGAAAATAGGCGTGTTAAGAAATATTTTGAG
Source organism: Pachyseris speciosa (assembly GCA_016490735.1). Lineage (NCBI taxonomy): Eukaryota > Metazoa > Cnidaria > Anthozoa > Scleractinia > Pachyseridae > Pachyseris > Pachyseris speciosa. The sequence continues at coordinate 13,530 of JAEMWC010001660.1, read as the reverse complement.
GGGTAAATAATTTACGAAAAGTAGCAAGAACTTACTATAATGCAGCGAAGGTTGGGCCTTTCTCACTAAAATTCTAGACAAGAACCTGGGGTCTGGTGAATAGTCGTGACGTCATTCGTGTGTACCAAGTCGAGAGTGTCACTATTTTTATGAGTTCCGAGGAATAAAAATGTCGGAGAACTATCAAGATTCACTATCGGGACCGAAAACTTCGAAATAATTTGCAGGTTTACGCTTCTTCACCTTCTCCGCCATGACACGAGTGACGTCAGAGAAACCTTTTGGCCGCGCGCAGTCTCAAATTTCAGGCCACGGTGGGAATTTTGGAACCCCTACAAACAGCGAATCCTCCTCACGAAAAGGAGGGAAACGACTGAAAATGAAATACGAGGAATATAAGCTAGGTAAAAACGTAAAAAAAATTGTAGCTAATTTTCGATTCATGTGCACTTCAAGGACATGGATTCATCCAGAATTCAGATGGGGAACATTCTGGGACATAGTCACTAGGGATTTGCTGTGTTGAGGAGGAAACATCAAGTGATTTCTTAAAGGAAGAACAAGCTTTAACCAGCTATAGCCACAATTTCCGAAACATCCCGGAAAAACTCAGGAAAAACTGGCAATTCATTTTATTTCCATCCTAGCCATATGAAGTAATTAAGCACTGAGGGATCATTATGTCAATGTTTCTGTTGACATAAATGTTTGTTTGTTGGCTATTCTGTCCGGTACTATAGCACAGCCTTAAAACTGAAACGTTTTACCCCATGAACCCTGCACGAATTTTAGGGTCATCCTGTTTATTCAGGGTACTGGCTCTAATTATCCTATCCTCTTGACTCGCTACAGTGACCCCCATACAGTCTTTCCTTAAATATTGCTTCTTGATTAATCATACGGATCACGAGAATAGAGGAAAGGAACACGAAAGATCAAACATCTTGATCCTATTTTACTTTACAATAAAACAGGAACTCCGAAGTTCAAAACCTAACCATTGGCTGTTTTTTTTTTTTTACAGCTGTCAATGCCTGCGGCGGACCTTTCAAAAAACAAAGGCGTTTGGGCTTGAGGGATTCAAAAGTTCAGCCTGAGCAGTTGTGATTGGTAGATTTCAATCCTTCTGGTCGGTTTCTGTATTTTTATGATCTGCCGTTTATAATCAAAGACATGCTTGATGCTGGTGAAAAAATGCAATCGTACGTTGGTTTTTGAAGTTCAGAGGTTAGCATGTTGGTTAGGACTCGTTCACAATGCTCAAAAGGATGGTGGACACCATTATGACGTTTACACAATATAGTATTCTTTGTCATCAGAGGAGACAGCAGAACCCCATTTGCGAGGCCGAAAACTAAGGAAATAGAGATCCAATAAGAAAAGGAGCAGCGTTCTAGGGTTTGGCACTGACCTACACAGATTATGCCTATGGAAATGGTTAGCTTTCATTATTGTGATGGGCAACTCTATATAAATATTTCAAAAAAATTACCTCTGGCATCTTTCCCGGGTTGGTGTAGGAAAAAATAAGCAAACAGGCCCACTCTATACAGCTATTTTTCTTCTCTTACTACTTCCAGCTGAAATTAAGTTTTACTAAGAAAAACGGTCCTTTTGAACGTCGTGAACAAGTGGTAACCTAGCATGATATTCAAAGGCACAGTAAAGAAATTCTACCAACTATCACAGTTACCATTAAAAATGGATTTATAAAGAACAGCGAGGCAAAAATACACGAGACATCGATCCTTAAACTACTGAGTGGTCACATTTTTTGCCCTGTACTGCATCTTTATCACAGTCTTGATGAATGGGCTAAAATCTTTACCAGTCTTTACCAAAAATGAAGGTTATGAAAACTTTGCCACAAATATAATGAAGACATGTGCGGCCATCTAGGAATATTTCAGGGGCACCCAACGACAAGTTTCGGTAGATATCTGTTCGGTGGAGGGTAATTCGCCTTGCGCTTTCGGCGTCGATTAAAGAGTGCAGTCGGATTTTCGTAACAAAAACGTGGCCTAAAAGATTCAAATTGGGAAATCATAGCCCCTGAGGTTTTCGGAAAGGCCGTAATTGCTGTTTTTGGCATTCAAAAACGTCAGCTAGCATTTTCGGAAAGAAAATAGTTCCCTAGAAAGTTCGTGGAAGGTTCATTTCAGCTTGCATTTTCTCAAACGACGATTTTGTTGCCGAACATTTTCGGGCAATTAAAATTTCAGCTAGAGAATCCGAACAGATGAACTTCTTCTAGCTTACGAAAACATCTCTTTAGACAGGCTTCAAACACAATAAGGCACTTAAAAATGCCTTTCTACAGCTTTTGCTTGATTTGGCTCGTTGGGTGCCCCTGATATTTTGCGATTAAAAGGAAAACACAAAGAATGTCACTAGCAACTGTATTAAAATCTGTTGCCTTTTTCCACTCAGCAAAACAACCAATTCCATGGAAAACCTAGCAACATCTCGAACATTATCATAGTAAAGAGACAATATATTATAACAAACTACAACACCATTTAAAAATATTCAGTCCATCTAATGATGTCTGCCCTCTGTATTAGCTCACACAGAACCACTACATACATTGCACATTTGTTTAAGACTGCAGAGGATTCACCCTCCCTTCTTACATGGATTGGACTGTACATTCAAGAGATTTGTTAAGCAAAAATAACAGCCTGCGAGTCTTCAACAGCAACCACCTTTCTTCTCTTGGTTACTGCTAACGTGAATATTCTGGGAGGTCTCTTCGTTGTCCTTACTCAATTGTTTCTTAAGAATGTCTTCGGCGAGGTTGTAAAATGCCTGCTCTATGTTGACATTGGTTTTGGCGCTTGTTTCCAAGAAGCGGATGCCATGCTCTCTGGCAATCTGTGGCAGAAGGAAGATGACAGTTACCAGTAATAGGCTGATTGCATGAACTACAATGTAGGAGGGGACTGTGCAAACAAAACCCATAAAAGATGTCTGCCTTGTAAGTTCGGAGCTTGGGTAAGTTATCTGATATCTGAAATCTGTAGTTCAGTTTTTAATACAAGGGTATTTCAAGGTACCACGTCATGTCCAAATTAATTTCAACCTACATGTGTACTCTTCAAAGTGTGTCCTTATGCATAGCTTTTGTGTGAGTGTTAGTTTTACTTGCATATGACTATCAACTCATTTTCCTAAGAAACAGTGTGCACCAAGTTTTATTAAGGCAAGTTTGTAGTGATAACTAAGTGGATGCCAACAGGCATTTTCGAGGACATCTAATGATCTCATGTCCTTAGGTATGTAGTAAATTATTGTTGCGGCTGTTTGATGTAAATAGTTCTTAGCCAGTGTTAACAATTAACTAAGTAAACGCAATTAATTTTTAGATGAACGATTTTATTATGTAAATAGTTTGTATAATGTTCATTTTAACTTTTAGATGTTTTTGATTTTAATCACATGACCCCACAAGCTGTTAAGCTTTAATTTTTTGGAAAAGTCGCATGAAAGGCTGTCTGTCTGTCTGTCTGTCTGCACCTTGCCTCATTTTGAAAAAGAGGCTCAAAGCGGCTTGGAAATGGCTTATTAATTTTCACTCCCATAGTACAAAGCAACTGGAAACATATCCCCTCTCCCTCACAAACACACAGAATAAACAGAATCTTCAAAGTGCATCCTCATGCATAGTTTTAATGTGGGTGTTAGTTTTACTTGCATATGACTATGAACTCATTTTCATAAGAAACAGTGTCCATCTTGCCTCACTTTGAAAAAGAGGCTCAACGCGGCTTGGAAAAGGCTTATTAACTTTCATTCTCACAGCACAAAGCAACTGGAAACATATCCCTTCTCCCTCACAAACACACAGAATAAACGGAATATTTTCTGTCACCATGTCTCCCCATAGATCTACTTTTGCAGGTAGAAGGAAGAGGAAAAGAGAATAAGGCAGGAATAATGAAGTAATGTTAAAGTAATATTGACAATATTTGAAATAAAAAGGTGCCCATAATGCTTGTCATTATTTTTTGAACAAGTTACTATCAATGCAGCTATACTTGGGGCTTAAACTTTGGAAGAGGTGAATGGCACTAATGACAAACTCATAACTTGACAGAACAACATTTATGGATAAACCATAGCTGCATTCTCCTTCTTAACACAGTAATCAAACATACTCTAGGATGCCAGTGTGACTTTTTCCTTCAGAGTTAGAGGAATAGAATATACCATATTTTTTGCCCTTTTACTTTGTCATTCTTCGAACAAACACACCCTACAGGGCTTCTTACCTGTGCTTTAAAAAATTTAACTGTACTTTTTTGAGTGATGTACTGCTTTATTCAAGGGAAAGGATCTATATTTCTGTTCCTGTGTGCACTACGTGTTTGGGGATCAAGCTTTCTCTAACATCTAGTATATTACATTGTATGTTGCCTGAACTATTGCATAACTGGTCATGTCATCACTAACAGACTCCATGACAACGCAAGCACAGTGTTTTAATAGATGCCGGGATCCAGGCACCACTACCCTAGCACTTTGAAGTACAGTATTTTGTCAGTGCCTGTCTTCACTGTTAAGAAGTGAAAAGGGAAGCCCAACAATATTGTCTGCGGTACACACCTATTTTAAATCCTATACCCTCCTATTTCAAAAGTAATTGAAGGGTTGGGGATGTATGCTAAGTAACTTTTTAAGTTGGTTTTATTTTGTTTTATTTTGCACAAAAATTGCTGATTTCTGATATAAATGCTTGTTTTCATGTGATTAACAATGCATTGTTTAACATTGCATTGTTTTCCCCTATTTTGTGCTTAGAGTTCTAGAAAAAACAGGCCACCAATGCATTCAGCATCTGTTGTCTTTTGTTGTCTTTAGACTTCTGGAAAAAACAGGCTAAAAATGCATTCAGCATCTGTTGTCTTTTGATTTCTAGAAAATACAGGCCAAAAAATGCATTCAGCATCTGTTGTCTTTTGTTCAAGACTAAAGACAAAAGAAACTGATTAAGTTTTGAGCAACAAAAAAACTCTCAAAAAGTCTCTTGGCATAGTGATACAGCGGTGATTGTATTGCCGTGAACACCTAAAATATGTCTGGAATGTTAATTGTGTTGTAACCAATCACAGGCGAGATCTTCAAACCACAGAAACCACAGGCAACGGTTTCCTATCTGTCACGGAACAAATTATTTTTGTTTTGTTTTAACATTTCAGTCTCTTTACAAGTAAACAATTGCTTTTCCTTCCTATTTGTTTACAGTGTGCTATAATAGCGAAGAATACAGGTTTGAAGGATTTTGAAATAAATTACAAAGCCGAAGTGCCGGGCCGACACACGCGACGGTTTGGCGTGGGAATTTTCAAACTTTTTGTAACGATCGAAATCAGTTGTTACGCCTGATCGCAAGTTACAATGTTGCAAGGTAAGCCGCTAGAATTTTCCCATTCCCATCGCTTCACGGCTATTGCAGCACGCTTTAACCCTTTTTTGTTAGGTCAGGTAGATTTATTATTTTGGTAATTTATTCTTTTTTTTGGTAGCAAATAATAAAGTTGAAATTCGAGAGTTGTTCTTGTCAATGTTTTCGTTTCTGATAACATAATCCTCGCTAATATTTTTTTGTAGAACAAGGGGATTGGATTTACGTGCGCTAACGATTAAACCTTCGAACTACTGTGCCGGCAGAAGTTCCTTGATCGCAAGATCGCAAACTGGAAAACCACCGACCAAATTCAACATCTATGGAATGATTGACACATCGCGCAAAGTAAACAGCCCAATTTTTGGTAGTCCTTCCAAAATATAATTTTGCTTTTTCTCTGAAGGCATTCATGCATTTGATATCAGGGGGATTACATGCTGTAGGAAACTAGTTATGAGGGGATTTAGCCAAGAAGATTTGAAGTCCCCTTTGGATGCGATTATTAGCACATTTTGCGCGCAAAAGAAAAAAAAAAACATGATTATCTCCGTTACAACCCAACGGCTTTATATTGTTGAATGCATATCTGAAAATTTATTTATCTAAGAATACATGATTGTTCATTTTTTATTGTCTCCGTGTAATATGTCGTTCCATGGAAAGCCGGTCGTCGCGTTGGCTTCTAACTTTTCCTTTCTAAAATCGAACGATGTGCTGAATGCGGTCCTCAGCACTGATCTTGGGGAGCAGTGGTGTTTTAAATTCCTAATAAGACAGCTTGTATCCTTAAACATGTTAAACAAAACGAAAATGATTTGTTCCGTGACCGTTCGTTGCCTGTGGTTTCTGTGGTTTGAAGATCTCGCCTGTGATTGGTTACAACACAATTAACATTCCAGACAGATTCTCCTGCTGTTTACCCCAAGTTTAAGTTCAGTTACTGTACAACACCTCGAAGATCTTTAATGCTCATTTTAAAAAGATTTTCCTCTGTTATGGAATCAAAGCTGGAACAGAGTCTTAACACAAGTGGACAAGACAGGTGTTGAGGTATGCCAACTTTTGATGTCTGCGACGCTTTCTTTCTACTAAACTAAGAGGCCACTTGCCCCACGGATCTTTAAAGGGAAACGGGAAGTGGAATCTTTAAAGAAATCCGTCGGACTATACCAGCAACAAGTACCAGCTTTGGGTGGGCACTTAAAATAGCATATCATATACCGTTTCTAATTTGTGTCAAACAGGTTATGTATCAGTCAATTCCAAAAGCGCCTATCCCCTCAACCGCCGACCAGTATTTAGCCGAAAGTCAAATGCACCATGCACCGTGTTGGACACATTTCAGGGAAAATACCCGGGGTATGCCCAGAGGGGGAATGGGCGCTTTTGGAATTGACTGATACATTAGATGTGTGTTAGTCACTGTTTCGTAGCTGACTCGTGGGTATCGTGTAGGAACGGGATGAGGATACAGATCCGCATGACGTGCGTCCCCTTTTTGACGACCATCGGTGGGCGCTAAAATCTTGCAAATCATTGTCTCTCTTAGCGAAAGACAGAAAGAATTTTTGAATGAAATTTTTCGAGAGGATGAGCAGACTGGGTTCAAAGCAAATCCTGATACGGTTTCAAAGACAAAAAGGAAGGCCAGAAATGAAGAGAACATGTTTGTGTTTCAGGTATCTTAGTTTCTAGCTTCCCGGCAAGTGGCCTCTGACTTTAGTAGAAACTGAGAGCCTCGCAAACTGCAAAACTAGTTGTACGTCAACGCCCACTGTCAAATAAACGCTTCGTTTCTAATAAACGTTTTCCCTGCGGTATTAAGTTTGTATTAGACACGCCCCTCTCCTAATTGACGCTCCCCAGAATTGTCTCAGAAACCAAGGAAACGCTCCATAGAGTAAAATCATACAATTTATTAAGCTTCTTGCTTGTTTGGTCAGCAGTACAAATGCATCTTGTTCAATCTCAAATTCAAAAGTACCTATAGCGCTCTTTTATGTTCTTAATTTCGGTATCAATGACGGTCAGCAACTTTATTACGGTCATCAAGGAACGGCACGTTTTCGTTTTCCACAAATTTTGACAGTGAGTTAAAGTGAAATAAACGCTTAATAGACGCCTTATATCTTGTAGTAATTAACGACCCTGCCGGCCTCCCTCCCCAGGACCCTAAACTCAATGGACGCCACAGGCGTTTAATTTTTTAACATCATTTGCGGAACCTGCATTGCTCCATTTGTGTTAAGACTCTTTTAAGTACCAGCTTAATTCCAAAACGGAGGAAAATCTTTTAAAAATGAGCATTTAAGATCTTCAAGGTATGGTAACTGAACCTAAACTTGGGGTAAATAGCAGGAAGAAATCAATTTATATTGTTCAAAGACCGGATAACTCTATCAAGCGGATAAGTCGCTATCCAGCGGATAAAATGTATCAGTTGCTCTTACCTGAATATCAATAAACAGAACAGAAACAGAAACAGTTGCGATACATTTTGTCCGCTGGATAGCGACTTATCCGCTGGATGGAGTTACCCGCTCTTTAAACAACTGGGGCCTGATATTGTTCAAGTTCTTCTCAGGCACGCATCGAGTTGCGAGCAGTAAGAACCGGTCAAGGGAAACGCGTACAAACATAAACACCATACTGAACAACAACAACAATAATAATAATAACAATAATAATAATAAATAATAATTTAGAACTTATATAGCGCATTTTCCATGTGCATATGATCAAAGGCGCTTTACAAGCAGATGAAATTGGAATCGAAATTGGAATCGAAATTGGAATTGAACCCTTGGTGGCATGAAATCATGGAACTTCGCAGTTTTCGTACTACATGACAATTAACTTGCCAGCAATTTTATAACAAGGCATTTTAAAGTTAAACATCCCGAAGTTTAAAAGTGTTTTAAACAGCATTCTCCACATCGTTGACGAGGCAGCCGGTAAGAACTGAATGCCAGATCATTACTTGAAATACCGAGATGCAAGATGTCCGTCAGCTAACTCTAAAAGGAAATGATGATGTTTGGAGCTTTTCGCCGAACCAATTGCAGGTGCAGCAAATTGGATAGGGTGTCACTGTAAAAGGAAGCATTTGAGCTGTCATCGAAATTGAGAACTGTGGTTTGAACGTACCGACATGCTTCTCTCCATATAAGACGGTCACTGAGGAACCACGGACTTTTGTTTGATTTCCCGTTGACTCTGAAATGTTTCTCGAACTGATGGCTTTGCTAGTGATATGTATATTTAAGTTACCTATTATAGATCCCTTCAGGGCGGTTAACTATGCTGGACAGTTTAGTTATACATTTTTCTTGCCCGCTTACCCAAGACAGTAATTTGCTTGAAGATGCGATTTTTGAACAATAATAACGGCAAATCTGCTGAATATCTGACTGTCAAAGCAAAATAAATACAATCTATCGTAAATAATCAAACGGTCTTGCGTGAAATCGCCTGAATAATATTATTTAAAAGAAAGATAGTCGTGAATAAAAAGTACGAAAAATCGTAATTTTGCCTGAGGCATACATTTTAAATTGATTAGCCTTCGAAAAATTATGGAGTGCCCGCGGAGTTTTTAGCAGCAAACAATTTACAAAGAGTGCCTCATGACTTATTCACATCCAGACTTAATTTTGATGAAAATCCAAATACCAGGAAGAGAAAATTTGTTTAAAGATGCCTTATTTTCAGCTTTTTTAAAAAACCATTCCCCCCCCCTTCAAAATGATAAGGCACAGGGTCACCAGGGGGGGCAAGATGAAAAATTGATAACATATTTCTTGAGAGGAAGGATGAAAGTTAGCTATGATATAAGCAGATTTTTATCTGTAAAGTTGCTCTTTGAAATATTTTACTAACACTTTCAAGGTGCAATATGTTCCCAAAAATGGTTTTTGAAGCCTAAACTCCCCCCCCCCCCCCCCCCACCCCGATGCTCAGCTTAGGTTTTTGTTAGAAATCAAATAACATGGTGAGTAGTTTCATTCCAAGGACTAACTAGACACAAAGTATCAAGGAAGGTTTTGTTTGACCGTTTCCAATTTTGCTCAAGCCTTAGCGATATTCCCTCTTAAATATACTTTCTCGTATGGACACGCCATATTGGTGCCCCTCCGAGAGGCACCAATTAATTTATCGGTCGGAAACGAGTGACAATATCCACTCTGGCTATCTCCCCAGCGGGGATACTCCGGATTTCAAGTGATGGTGGTAGTCGAAGGATTTTTTGGTTGGGAATTTTCGATTCTGGGACTTTCCGCGTAAGAAAATTTGGAAAGTATTTTTGTTTTCAGTCACGGCTTTCTGCGAATAAAGTACAACTAAACTTAGTTTCGAGGTTGCAGATGAAAGTGCAACATATTTAATCGCCGATTGTGAAATCAGTGCCCTAAAGTTCAAGTTTGTTTCCGGAAAAGAAGACGCAAACTAAACAGGAAGTTTAAATTTGACGAGCCAATTGCAATATTACCATCTTTCAGTAGGTTTCAGTAGAAAGGATGACCGCAGGGAAAATACTTACGATATTGGAAATGGGAAAAACCAGAAAAAAAAACTTTGCCTGTCACTAAGGTTGTTTATTATTTAATCGGAAAAACGTTTGGTCGACGGTTGCAATAAATGGGACGCGTCAAAACCCAAATGGAAATTTCCATGGGACGCGCGTGTTCCATTTCCACCGCGGGACATTCCCAATAGGTATTTTGGACGACCGTGTCACGTGACCTTGTCAATTATAACAAATGGTTGTGGTACAATAAAATGACAGTATGGAAAGAACGCGGTGAAATTAGTAAGACTGCCAATGTTGAAGCCATTAGCGTTTAGGTGAGAGCAGGGAGCGCTCCTGGTGAGAGATTTTACTGTGATTTTAATGCTTAAAAAATTTACTGAGACTTGTATGAAAAAGATCCAGCATTAGGCTTAGCCACAAGTTACTTCAAAATTCTTCAAAAAGTTGACTAAAATTTTTTAAACGTTGCTCCAAAGTTGCTCAATATTTCCAAAAAAGTTGCTTCTAAACAAATTGAATGTAGTCAGTTTCTCCATGTAATAAGTGTAACATTCAACAGTTATATCAAAGCATGCCAAACTTTCAAAATTTGGCCTTTCAAAATCATACAATATATAGGCCTACAATTGTATATCTTTCTTATTGTGTAACAAAAAACACATCCTCTAGGGAGGCTTGATAAATCTTATGAACCGTAAAACTGTTGACTTGAAACAATTCAGTAAGTGTTATTTATATTGAAACTTTCACTACATCAGTTTCGTTTGAAGATAAGTCGACTTCAGAGTTAGAATAAATTTCTTCCTCTGATGATCTTGCACAATTCGTGGCCGCCATTTTGGAATTGTCGTCTTCGTTGGCCTAAAACTACAGGAGACCGATCGTACAGATCTAGTAAAAAGGGTTATTGGACTATCAGAGCATTCTGCTTCGCTTGCTTTACTAAAACGTTAATTGGCCAGGCGTCTAAACAGGTTTCCGGCTATTTTTGCTAAAAGTTGCTCAATCAAAAACAAAAACTTAAAAGTTACGAAAACCTAAGAAGTTGCTCATTATTTTCAAAGTGGTGAAAGTTGCCAAAAGTTGCTCGAAAAGTCAAAAGTTACCGAAAAGTTGCCCAACAACTTGTGGCTAAGCCTATCCAGCAGACAATTTCTTTACATATTATGAAAGGTGTTCGTCATCGTGGTTTCAAATGATAGCTGAGTTAATCTTTTGTCTCACGATTGAGTCACAAAGATGTGGATCGCGACGTTTCGACCGCTATACTGCTGGTCTTCATCAGACGATGGTGTCGACTGGCTGCGTGTGAGTATAAGAAGCACCGTGGCTGGTGTTCTGCCATACGTCAAAGGCACATCGGAGGCTCTTCGCCGTTGCGCTACAACAACAAGGCATACGGACTGTTTCAGATCTGACACAACTCTTAGATCACACCTAGTGCGACCTAAGGACATTGTCGATCCAGTAAAACAAGACGGAGTAGTCTACAAGATTCCCTGCGAATGTGGTAAGGTGTTTATATTGGAGAGACGGAAAGATCTATGCATGAACGGACACGATAGAGACATACGGCTTGCTCGAACCCAATCCTCCGCCGTTTCAGAACATAGCAACGCGACCGGACATTATCCGCTCTGGGACGAAGTACACCCGTAGGGTTAAAGAGGCTATTCACATAAGACTTTACCCTAACAACATCAACAGGGACAGTGGAGTTGAAATTCCTGAAGCGTGGATGCCCACGATCAAACACCGCAACAGCCGATCAGTACCAAATCGGACCGCTGAGGGAACAATTTCTAGTCTGAACGACAAGGATAGAAATCCTCCAATCAACAACAGCCTAAGCGAGGATCGAAACGCACCAATCACCACCAGCCACGGTGCTTCTTATACTCACACGCAGCCAGTCAATCAATTCTTTACATATTTTTTTTAAACACTCATACCGCTCTAAAATCTCTCACCCAAGCGGTAATGGTTTCAAAAGTGGCAGCCTTACTAGTTTCATTGCGCTCTTTCTATTTCTGGCACCGTTTTGTACCATGGCCTCTTTTTTTTTTTTATCATTGACAAGGTCACGTGACACGGTCATGCAAAGGGCCTATTGGCTATATTTTACATAGAAAATCATACAGTCAAGTGATCAAACATAAAAACGTCAATACTTAAGAAAAATGTCTTGGTCGAAATGGATTTGGGCTTAATCGTTGAGTAGTGTGCCAAACTCAAGCCTCATTGAATGCTTCCGGGCAAACAAATCTACCACTTCGCTATCATGCAAGCGAACAGAGCCTTCCTTGAGCCTATGTTGGCTCTGTTGTACATGTATAACCGTCTTAGAGCACTTGCGCTCCTTTCGCATTCGCAGCTGGTGGCTGGAGTGTGCGACAAATCTTCAAAAGAGACGTAATGATTTGGGTAGAAATCCCTCAAGGCTTTTGCAGTGGTATTGGGTCGTTACTCTTTTGGCTTCTAGCTGTATCCGAAATAGTCTTCCAGCAATTTAGTAGTATCGACATAGCAGGGGATCATATAAGAACGGACATAAAATAAAAACGGTTCAATAAATTGGTTTCATTTCAAACTACACAATAAGCGAGTCAGGACGGAAGTACTTCAGTTACTTTGCGCTTACCTTTTTTTGTAATAACTTAGTTTATTTTTAATCGCAGGTATCTAGTAAACGGACTTTCGTCGCCCGTGGGAGGTTGGTAACCCAGTCGTCGCACCCCTGTTCCCTACGGGCCTGACCTTTCGGTAAATTGTTCTTTGAGCTCCCAAGCTCAACGATATGAGTGGAAACTTACCTATGAATGCACCATTGTCGTGTGTAACGATTCTTTATAAACACTGTCAGGTCGTGAACTTTTGGCTTTCAGTCTAGAGCCTTAAGAAGCCGAAAGCTCACGACCATTTTATAAAGTTTTCAACCATGGAACGCCTCCGTCAATATGAATTGTAATCCTGGTTACTCCTCCATTTCTACCTTAGCAATGTCTGTTGTTCTGTGAAATGCCATTTGTTTAAAGGAATTGGAGCGCAATATCGGCACTGAATCTCTTTCCCTAACTATTCTTTATATCGGTTCCTACCAAATACCCCAAATCCCAATTACCAACAACGAGCCTGGGTAGAATGTTCAACTTTGTGGGTACGGAAGGGAAAGAGGGTATATGTTGGCCAGCTAGATAATATTTTTGAGGTCTTCAGTAGACATGCTATCTCGACCTTACGTAACGATATCAAACTTGCAGTTTGTTTTTAAAATGCGTTTCAGAATTTCGTCGATGAGTTCGTCAAAGTGCTGTTTCTAAGCTGTCCTTTTTTCGTGATAATAGCGACCTTCAGATCGGACTACGAGTACGAGATCGAGCCTGTACGAGTACGACTTTTCAATTCCTAGACGCAAGCTTAGATTATGATCTCGTTCCTAGAAGCCTCATCTATTCTGTTTAACAATACTGAGGAGCGAGGCCCCTAAGAACGCAGCCGTTTGAAATTTGAAAGTCGTACTCGTACTCAATCTCGGACTCGTAGTCTGATCTGAAGGTCGCTATTGTGGTTTCGACATCCTCCAATGCCCCTC
>JAEMWC010001659.1:112500-114426 GCA_016490735.1 Pachyseris speciosa | reverse complement strand
CATGTACGGTGGTCAAATTACATTATCAACTCCGTTGATAAACCAAATTTTCGTGTTACAAGGATGACAATTGAGTTGAAGGTTTTGACTTGAAGTTTTATTTTTCACCCATTTTGTTTTTATTTCCTCTGGAAAAAAAATAAAAATATATTTATAATTTTCAATATTTTTGCTTGTAGCAGTTACCCTTTCAAAGAATGAGAATGTTCAAAAAACACTTTTCTTTGTATGCTCTTTTGTGTGAGAGTTTGAATCAATTTTTTGTTCCCAAAGCTTTCACTTGATAAACTATTTTACCAGTGATATTGATGCCAGGCCAAAGTATTTCTCACTTTACCATCTCACTAATCTTCACTCTCATTGTTTCTCTGATCTTCAAAAGGGTGTTCTTTCATCCTGTTTTGTTGAACCTGTTCGATATTGTGGCAACCCCATCAGCTTAAGATACATACTACGAATCTGTTGAATGTGACTATACAGAATTATGGCTTAAAATGTTAAAAGGTACCCTCTTACTCATGTCTTGTCCCCCAATTGTTATCTGTCTTGCTTAACTTGCGTGATAGGGAAGGCGAGAGCACCAGTCCCTAACGGCTTACTGTAGTACTCCAACAATAAGAAAAATCAAAGTGCATATTGGGCAGTGTATAAGTTAGTTCTTACATAGCCTGGCCCTGAATAATGTCACTGCATGGACATAAAAAGCAGGTTAAAGAACCGAAATTTAGGTCTATATTATTTTCTTAACAATTACGGAAGGACACCTAATTTTTCCATGAATAAAAGTTCTCTAACCCAGTTTTCTGAAAGTAAGGGTTTTTTTTTAAAGTAAGGTTTTGCTTTCTCCGACTAGTGAAAATACACTGTCCAGTGTTTTAAGAGTTGCAAATTATTTTTGTTTGCAGTTTTTATATATAAAAAACATAACTTGACGAGGTGGGTTACCCTTAGTTGATCATGTAACCACTTTGATGATTTTTGTTTGTGTATTTTTGTATGAGCTGACGTTGGCTGACCATCAATTTTCACCGTACAAACTGGGCATACTGGGCAAAGAAATCATACACCTCCCTATTACAAGCTGCAAAGACAAAAAATCCCTGGCGGGGACCAGTGAATGAATAATAAACCCATTTTACCTTCTGACTGACGTGTTTGAAGGTCCTTTGTGAGACTTCTCTTGGGCTTTGTGGTCTAAACATGATGAATACATTTTGCTTACATTGGTTGGTCATTAACCAGTACCCATTACGTTATAGTACTTGCATGCTGTACAGAAGTATCTTATGGTAAGGATACATTAATTCACAAAAAAAATACATGTGTAAAACGAGCCACTACATAAGCAACTGGATTTCAAAACGAAAACTGAGGCTATACAACTTACAGCATATAACGCTTCAATCTGTAAAAATATCATGCTTTCTTAATATAAAAGAAATAATGTGCTTCCATAAACTGTGCATCTATAATTTTAGGTCTGACGCATACATGTAACCTGTACGTAAATAGCAGATCGACAGTTGTCTTTTTGGTGATTTTCAATTCTCATCCAAGAAAAAGACCAAATTTCAGCAGGCTGACCGTAGATGAAGTCAATAATTTAAACAGAACGTTATTTACCCAAATCCTTTCACTGCTAGCATACATTTTAAGTTTAGTTTTCATGATATGCCTACTTGCTGGTTTGTAAATTGAGAACAACAACAGCTCGAAAGATGGAGTCGAAGCTCCGACCATTACAAGAAGACTGTAGGTATTCCTTTTCTCGACTCCTTAATCACCTATGAATAAAGGGGATTAGTTTCTAAAGAAACTGTGGTGCTGCGTCGGTGGGGAAGTGAGACACGAAAATTTGGTTTATCAACGGAGATGATAATGTAAATTGACCACCGTACAGGGATTCGATTAGCTGACGTTTCGAGC
>JAEMWC010001659.1:85000-105000 GCA_016490735.1 Pachyseris speciosa | reverse complement strand
CGTACTTCACGCGGAATAAATAACCTCGAAATGAAAGTGTTGAATATTTTTTAGATTATGGTTGATTATGGTTAGATCAGCAAATTTGTTTCCAATCAATCACTGGTGGCGAGATGACCCTTGGTGCCGAGTTTACTGGTGGCGAGTTTTCCAGCCAAGTTCAGCGCTTGTCCATAATAGAAAAGTAGAAACATTAAATGGGGAAATGGATACTATAGTTTATCAGGAATAATTCCTTTAAGAGTGATTGACATTTGTTTCAAAGCCCTGGGAGATTCAAATTTTATTTTAAACTTTTGATCATAACACAGGTAAGTTTGGTTGGGCAAAAAAACGGGGGAGTAGTGGGCTCCCCTTGTTACGGCCTTGCAGACTGATTCAAATTCAGTCGTAATTCAATTAATTGGGTACCAGTTACATGTACTTTGAACTGATCCTACTGTATTCGCACATATAACAAAGAGTGGCGATGGTAAATCCGTGACTTTGCGACACAGTTTCAATTTCAGGTTAGTTTATTCTTTTTTGCACTATTTACAAACATTTCTACATTAAAGTGCATTGCATGGGTAGAGAGATAAGTCAGCAAACTAAATTACACAAGTGATGAAAAGCAAATGTGCGCAGTGACCAAAGTAGCTTAAGCTTTCGAGTTGGTCACGGTGAGTCCACAGTTTTTTCTCTGCGAACCCGACGCAATCGTTTATGATCGCTTAAGAAGTCAATACACCGAGACGGCTTCGCGCAGAATTTCTATACAAGCTGCGAGATCCGTGAAATTTGCCAAAATGTTTTGCGAGACACATTTCTGGAGACACCATTCAACACACCTGATACCTGAATGTTGCTAAGGCTAAATATTAAGCCTCGTTTATATACGTTTGTGTTCAGTCACGGTCAGTGAGTGAAGCCAGTTCAGGATGGGAAGGAAAGCTTTTCAGGGTTCTTGAAAGCGCCTTTAACCAACCTCGAGTCCACTAGCATGCATGAACGCAAGCAGAAACGAACGAAAGAACGATCGAATTGGAATAGCTTGAACTAAATAATCGCAACTTTAGGCGTAACTGATCCATCCATCCACCCGTTTTTAATATTGTATAAATTAAACATTGATTGTATTTTAGCTGTAAATAATGTATTTTACCTTTGTTTTCTTACCTAGATGCACGGCTCTTGTGAAGAACAAGAATTGTAAATTTTTGAACAAAACTACCGTGATGAGATAAAGTTTTCCATCCATTCATCCATGCTTTTTGGTTTTGATATACGAAAAGTATGACAGAATTGTCTTCTAAGTTAGCAGAAAAAACCGTGATCTTTCAAAGGCTTATAACTGTTCAGCTTGCGGAATCCCCTCTGAAGCTCTGATATCGGTATACCAAGATTTAGCGGATAATAAATAATCCAGGAAAATTGTCTCGGGACTTTTTGCTAAATGCGCACACAGAATACACATTTGTCTAAATATGGTCATATGCAATTACCCATAATAAGTTTCTTCATATTTGTACCCCCTCCCCCCTCCTCCCACTGGAGAATGTTGATAGCCAATGAAACAATTGTACATCGTCAAATGCTTCAGTGGATCAACATTACATTTTTATTTTTAGGAGGGTTTGGGAAAAGTGGGGTTAGTGACCAGATCTATTCTTTAGCGTGATTGTTTTGCGCAAGTGTCCCAAACAGTCTGGCTCATGATGATTGACCGAATTCGGTGTTATAACATATATTTAAAATTTGATCATTTCTGGGCACTTTACTGGGTTGCTTCTATCTTGATCCTGAAGATGGCTTAGTGCGGAAACGTTCGTTTTTTTTACTTTTTAAGATCTTTTAGTCAAAAAGAAACATTTCTTAAGTTGCCGGCGCTTTTTTGTAGAACAACTGAGAGGCGTGAAATGGTTTGAGACTATTTTAGGGCCTGAACAAATTACTTTGTCGGTGCGTTTCCAGTCTTAAGTTTCGCTTTGGAGTACAAATCTGTGTCAATTTAAGAAGTGGCTTTTTTCCTTACTGTTTATTCTAGGATTTAGAACCAAATAAAGGCACCCTATTTAAGCGGTGGGATATTAGAGACAAAATACCAGTTTTCCTTATAAACTTTCGTTTCCTTTTCGTTCTCTCGCTTTGGTCACCAGAGAGGCTTTAAAAAAATGATTTGAGGCAGCGTCACCGATTGTGTTATTACTTAAAATTCAGTAGACAACAACCATTGTTTACTTGACCACGTTTCTCGCCAACATTTCTCACTACCGGTATCGCGAGGTCACGGGTTCATTTTCTATTGTATAAGACCACCTTAAATTGCGATTATTTGTTGTGTTGACTTGTCGATTGGGTGTAAAATTTTGTTTTACTAACCTCAGGGTGACAAAAAGCAGGTAATCATGAGATACAAAGTTCGGTCTGACAAGAACAGCAAAACTAGGTTACATTTCCTGTCAACCTAAATGCTGTTCAGTTGTTAGCCGGTGCCCTGTTAGTGTACATCATGAAGCAATAGCTATCTTTCGTGATACTATATTTCAGGTCGCGTAGAATTAAATAAAACGGCAATAGCAATACACATAAAAGAGCAACAATCCTATGAGATTCAGAGTTATCATCCTCTGCCAACTAAGATTGATATACCACGTATCGTATACTATATGCCTTGTTTAGTAAACTAACGGGAACCAGAAGTGCGATTGACAACCATTGTCTAGCTAACACACAGGCAGTCATTTAAAAAAAGACTGTGAAATTGCTAATGATTTACTAAGCCAATAATTTATCACCGTGCCATCAAACAAAGAGTAGTGAAAGCTGATTTATTATTTTTTCGTTTGTAGGAGGTTGACTGCCAACCAGCTGAGGGAACTGCCCAAAGGAATTTTTGATAACAATACAGGGCTGGAACAACTGTAAGTGCATCTCCTGTTTACGCCTCCAAAGCGATAAGGACTGTATGAGACTGAACTCGAGGAAATGCATGAAGGCGACATTGGACATTTCGGGACATTTGATAAATTTGTTTAGCAACAAGTATTTAGCCGTCTCTCGTGAAAATTTCCAGTTGGTTCCGGCAGTATTAACTAATTTCGAGTCGCACGATGTATAAAGTCGTTTATTGAATGGTATGAGTTGTCATTCCATGAATTTTAGATGCTAGTCATGACGACTTATTGGTAATGAATTATACCAATTTTTTGACAAGTCATTAGGTTGTGTTCATAATATTCAAATACCTTACTTCCTCGAATAAGAGCCCACGCTCTAATAAGCACCCTCCCCCGAATAAGCGCCCTACCCCCTCGACCAAAATGATCAGGGAGCTTTAGCAGCGACCACGGCGACGGCAACGAAAACGTTGTTTCAAAATCTAACTTTTCCTTTTTCTAACTCAATTCGTTTAACTTGGAAAATGCTGCACAACTCTTCAGGGACTATATTACATGTACTACGAACGGCGTTAAAATAAGGAAAAAGAAAGAAAAAAATTACCGTCATGCGCTCACGTTCAAGAAAAAACCTAAAATTTGGTCATTTCACGTTGTTGTTTTACGGCAAAGAAATGTACCCAAATGTAAAACACACGTGCAGAGCGATTGTTTTTGCTAATTAAACCCATTGTTTTGTGGCGTTCTCGTTGCCGTTGCCGTCCTCATTGCTAAAGCTCCCTAATAAGTAAGCGCTTCTCTCGAATAAGCGCCTCCTCCCCTCCCCGTTCCTTTCTTGAATGGTAGGGATATACAAGGAAAACCTGTTCCTATTTTCATTATTTTTAACTACACCGGCATCAGTACATGTAGAAAAACAGTTTATTGTCCGTTAAGTCGCTTCCAGTTATTTCCACATCAATGTGCTTTTAGAATTCTTTTAATGTGCATGATTCAAAATAAAGTTCCAGTTCGTTGAAAGAAAAAGATAATAAGCGCCCTCCTTAGAATACACCCCCCCCCCCCCCCCTCCAACTTTTATAGCCGAAATTTTAAATAAGTGCCCGTGCGCTTATTCGAGGAAATACGGTAAATCAGCAGCTGCAGCCGATGTTTCCGTACATAAGCTGATATGGGACCCTTTTCCCATACGGGATACTTATGTTGTCGCTTTTTGGTATTTTCTACTTCTCTCCGAATTCGTGAAGAGCAAGTCAGGTTTGGTTCAAGAGATATATCTTGTTTTCCGTCGTTGTTAAGTTTTCCGATATTGTTCATATAGATTCGTCACATACCGGGAAAAAAACAAAAACAATCAAACAAACAAACAAACAAACAAACAAAAATGTGGCAGGACATTTTGGTTTGTGTGTCACTCTTCCTTCCATTTCTCTGTTGTGCTAAGGAATCTTACTGGAAATAATTTGTAATCCCATTCACATCAGTACTCGGCGAATATCTACCGAGTTTGCCTTCATGAGCCAAACTGGATGTTTGCATTTGAGCAGTCTGAGTGTAGCCGATTAAGGCATTTTTTTTTCTCAAGTAATGAGCCAAAAGACAGCCTGTAATAAAATTAATTCCAAAACATATGTTGAACTGTAATAAATACTTTGAAAGGCTTAGCATGATTAGTCACTCTTGATAGAGAAAGTCAACATGGTGGGAAATTGCTACCAACTAGCAATGGAAGTAGTACTGCGCATCAAATCTCAGGCTCAAACCACAAGGCATTTCAAATCCAGAAACTCGCCAAAATGTAAAACCATTCTGCAGACATTAAGTTTTGGAATACCCTCGGGCGAAGCCTAAAATGACACGTCTAACAAAATCCCCAATTTGTATGGAGGGAGGTAGGGGTTGGGAGTTCCACTGTTTGTTCTTTGACCTTCATCAACAACAACTATTTAACAATTATCCTGCGAAATCGCGTGGAATATCGTCTGATACTTAGTCGACGAGGCCGTAGGAAAAGTGGGCTAAAATCAGGCGATATTCCGCAAGATTGAGCAGCATAATTGTTTTATTATTCACCACATTAATGACAAAGCACAATTAACAATTCTCTACATGTTTATTACAAAAAAGCTGAAAAATCTGCCAGTTTCTCCGCGACGCAGAAAATTACGTATATTGCAGTATATTTGTTGAGTGCGCGCTACGAATATTGAGCGCGCTATGACCATATTTGGACATTGTCATAATGTGTTGAATAATAATTGACAATTATTCACCGAAGTGGAGGTGAATAGTGGTGGATATTTGCCGAGCCGCTTGAGGTAAGTATCCACCACTTTCACCGACACTGAGGTGAATAATTGTTTTATATTAGTATATACCACACAGGCTGAATAACTAGCGGACCAAAACATTACTTTATGTGTGACAATATACCGACAAGCGATCGGAAATTTTAAAATCTCGCACGCACACTGGGAAATCACGATATTTTGCGAAAACTGAGTTCAATAATATTTTTATCATTCGATCACCGAGCTTGGTTTTCGTACTTATTTTCGGGAAGCGTGGAACGACTTGCGATTTTTCACTGAATCTGAAGAGCTTGGACGCGTGGACACAACTACGCATGAGAAGAATATTATTTGCAGCAAAATCACCGTAGGACGATACTGAGCACGAGCAGCCATTATTTGTAGGCAGTTATTTGTACGTCACGTAGTAAGCTCTGTGCCAATGAAAAGGAAGAAAAAAAGTATCGAATGATAATTACTTTAGCATATACTAAAACAGTGGATAGCGTTGAAGGCCCGCTCTGATTGGCTAGTCAAACTCAGAATATCCTTTGCTATTTACCTCCGAGCAACTCGCGAGTTTTGTACTCTCTCGTGTCAATTTCGAAAAAATGGCGTCCCGGTTTGCATCCGTGACAAGCGAAGAAATTATCCAAATTAACGACGAAACAGTCCCTGAAAACACAAAGAAAGCGACTAAATTTTGTTTCGCCATGTTTAAAGGTAATGGTTTATGCTTTTAACCCGGAGTTTATAGATAAAAACCAGTGAGAAGGGTTTTGTTTACAAATGTAAATTAATCTTGCAAAACCTCACTTCTTCGGGCGGCTCATTGTTTCAGTCCTTTGCGCGCGGGAAAATATTGCAATCGTTGCTGGAATATATGAATTAAAATCATTTTTTGTGGTGTATATTATCTCACTGTTTAAGCATATACGCGGATCGGTAAATGTCATCCACTAGCTACCTCCACTTCGGTGAATAGTTGTTAAATATTCATTGATTGAGCCTAAGAAGAGTAATTGTTTTAGTATAACTTTCAAAGATACCAAACATCAATAAAAGAAAAAGTGAAAAACAACACACAGGTAAGGTAAAATAGATGATTAAATGAAGACAAAGTTCAAAGTTGCGTCTACTCCAAAATAAAGTAAACAGAAAACTGATACAGAACCGACGCTGTGAGTTATGTACCTCGTTTTAGTTGCGTAATTCTTGCCTGCCGCAAAATATAAATTTTTGGTCGAAGTGAGGCAACTCCCGTTATTTCTATTAATTAGGGGTTTCTGAAACTTTTCTTAACAAGGTTTAGTTATAAGTGTCTCGCAAACTATTTCTGTCTACTATTTTCTTTCCAAACATCTCGAGTCTCGAGTTACCATTTGACAGAAACAGAATGGATAAAGACTTAAAATATTGTAAACGTGCAATGAAATCCTCAATTCACCACTGGCCGCGGTGGACACAATGATAACATCAAACGTTAATGCTCCCAACCCATGATATCGAACAAAACAGCAAGATATGTGCGAAAAAAGGGGTAGGAGATGAAGCAGTCGAGTTTGGCCCACCCTTAAGGCAGTATTTAAGGAAGGTCAATGCACAGCAATAAACATCTGTAAAGACGATCTTATATTATTCAAAAGAATTATATTTTTCTTTGCTCGTTTAAGTACATAGCAGAAGTGAAAGATCACTGCTTAACTCCAAGACTTCCATACTGAGCATGTTTGCAAAGGCACAGATGCAACTGAGAATGTTTCTTCTCTTTTCCCTTAAGTTTTGATGGAACATTATGTAGGGGAACTTGAGTACTTCTGCGTTCTCACTTGAATACTATTTTGTTCCGACCTCCCCAATGTTTTCGTAATTAGCAACAGCGTTGAGGGTAAACGCGCATTTTATGTAAACCCATTTGTTACTGCTGCATTAAAAAGGCTTTCGGAAAGTCAACGTCGCCAAATTCATGGGGTATTTACATGATACCGGGGCCCCTTTCGCCCCGGCGCGAGTTCACTCCGGTTCCTCCTAGCTCTAGCTCTGTATTCGGTTACATGATACCGTCGCCAGATTTTGCGCCGGAACGAAACTTCTCGCTCCGGTGCAGGAACCGGAGTGAACTCGCGCCGGTGCGACATGACATTTTTCAGTGGTATCATGTAAACGAATACAGAGCTGCGAGAGGGATCCGGAGTGAACTCACGCCGGGGCAAAAGTCGCCCCGGTATGAACCTCACCCAGGTATGAACTTCACCCCGGTATGAAACTCGCGTCGGTGCGAATTTTCTCATGTATTAGTCCAGCTGCTGAGAACAAACAAACTTTATAGCATTAGATTCGGCTCATGTGAAGTTCGACGTTTAAACCGGGCCTTAGCACGCGCGCTGCTCTCTGCCCCCAAAGAGTGCTCACGGCGATTGATTGGAGACTTTTCCAAGCTTCCCCATATTTATTCCTAGTTATGTTTCTCCTTGCCTGCCGCGCTCGCTCAGTTAGCTCTTATTCTACTGTGAAGGACGATCGAGTCACTAATGACAATAGTTTTAGCTACCCGGAGTTTCCCATCTTGACACCGGTTCGTTAGACAGCCCGGCATCGGCGGAAATTTTGAAATTATAAGGCCCCCGTTGAACGGTCAAACATTTTCGTGCAACATTGTGTTGGAACAATGTGTTTGAACTTCGAAAGGGTTTTCCATGTTCGATCTAAATCAAACGTTTTCAGCCAACATTTCGCGTGACTTTGGTTTGTCGGTTTGATCGGTTAGCCACGTCTGCCAACAGGGCTGGTGCGAGAAGGAAAAAGCAACAAATTCAAACAGATAACGTTGTAATTTCAGCGACCATTTTTCAAACTCACTTGTCACTTTTTTGGTCAAACATTGCTTGTCCATTTTACTCATAGACATCTGACATTGTGTTTAGGGAACATGATGTTGGACGAAACTGTTTGATCGTTCAGCCGGGGCTTAAGACTGTATTTCGTGCATTTGAAGGTGTTCTGATCCGAAATCAGGAAGCCAAAATCAAACATTAAAACATGAATATTTTTCAATATTTTTCTATATTGCCAAATGGAGTTTTTGCAATTGAAATCGAGTGTCGCCAGTTATTTCAAGGGAACGGCAATTATACAGCACGCAAATAGAGACAGAAAACGGATACCTTTATTAATTAAAATCGTAATTACCTTTCCGCTAGCATGCTTCACATAAAAATGGGCTGTTGAAAACATGTCAAAAATTACTTATATATCACTCGGTTTGCTGCTGATCCGGTAATGGCGTGTCAAGCTCAAGCGTTCCTGGCTGCTTGCTTGTTTCGTCTTTTAGGAGTCAGTAACAATTTATTACAGTTGTCGACTTCCTAAGAATGGTAAGATCCCTTTCATCGGCGTTGATCTCTTAAAGAACGGAATAAAACTTTAGACTCAAGTCTACAGAAAGGCAGCAAACACTGGTTTACTCTTGCATTTTAAGAGTCATACTGATAAACGTTATAAGGACTCTGTTAAAGACAATGTTACGTCGCGCTTATGCGTTGTCTTCTACAGCAGAGGCTTTAATGCAGAATGTGACAAATTGCGCTTTATTTTAAGTCGTCTCGAGTGCCCTAGGGGCCTTATTGAATCTATCACTTCTAATTTTTCTCTTCGAGACAGTCCAGGTCCATCAGCGAACGTCAGTAACGGAAAGAGATACCACCATAGTTAGAATTAGTATCGTAAGATCAATTTTTTGCCAATGCTGTTCGGGGGCATTTAGCGCGATCTTAGTCATAAGGTTTGCCGTACTGTGCAGCCAGTTTTTGTCAGTAGAAAGTTAGAGCAAGACTTAAGGCCAAAGGAAGCCAAGTCGTCTCTTGTTAATCAGCTGTGCGTTGTTTATAATTTTTCATGTGTGATCTGTGCGATACAGATTGTGTCGGTTGCACAAACCGACACCTTTTCCAACGCGTTGCCTAGCACAAATTTATTTACAGTCTTCTACATTTCTTAAGGCCGCGCAGGGTACTTAAACTCATTACGTATGTAATTACGTGATTACGTATGAACCGTGCGACTGATTCCCACGATACACGGAATATTCGTGAGAAAAGGTTTACTTTCCAAATTTATTCTAAATTTATTCAATACATTGTGTGTTCGGCGTATTGCTAATTGCACGTGTGATTGAAATCTCGAAGTATGAACTTCTTGCGCATTTTTTTGAATACATTAGCGGACTCTTTCAATCTTCGGAGAAGGAAAATACAGCAATTTTTGTGTCCAAGTTTTCGTCATGGATATAGAACTTCAGTGACTGATACACCAGGGAGATCAACTTAGTATGCTATACTGTAATGTGACAGAAGCAAAACTGCAAAACAAACTTTACAAAGAAGATCAGACGCCTCAAAGTTTTACTCCTATGGAAGCCAACAACTTTCAATGAGTCTTGAAAATGAGATAGCTGCGTCCGGCGGCATGCTCCTCCGGGAAATTACTAAGGGCCTTTTCACACTGCGGTGGGGGACCCCGGGAAGGTGAGGTACCCCACCTACCCGTGGTCAAAAAACGCTAGCCTTTACATGCAACCCCGGGGCGCTGGGGTGAGGTTTAACATGCTATCACGTGGTCGCTGAGAACGTATATCAACAAAGAATTCAGAGACAATTGCCCGGATGAACATCACCCCACCCTACCTCCAGCATTTATAGGAGAAAACTCGCCCTAACAAAGCGGGTTACCCGCTCTGGCTGACCGGGCAACCCGCCTCGGTGAGGTCCCCACTTCAAATGTGAACGCGATCGAGAAATAAAGAGAGATTGTATGGAGAGATTGGGAACCCCACGGAGGCGGGGTTCCTCACCTTCCTGGGGTCCCCACCTCCATGTTAACAGGCCTTAAGACTATATTTTGTGCCTTTCGAAGGTCGTTACATAGAAAATAAGACAGTCAAGATCAAACGTATATATTCAAAATTTTGCAAATACTGAAATTCTGTGAAATTTACTTTTCTTAAAAGTTGGAACACATATATTTTTATAAAATAGGCCTACTTCCTAATGTATTCAAAGGAATGTTTTTAATGACAAATCAAGTTCATTCCTATAACACCAGAAATTCAATGAATGCTACATTTTTGTCACTTTTTTACCTTTAAACCTTATTACCTTCTCGAGATTTCATGCCATCCAAAAAACCCACCATAATTTTGTAGCACATAACCCCATAACCCCATATCTCAGAATTTTTTGGGTGATTTTTACAGTGTTTGAGAGGAAGAAGAGAAGGTGGGAGGGAAGAGTGATTGTAAAGGATGGTGAGAAAAGTGAAGATTTTAAGGGGATTAAAAATTAAATTTGGAGGTTAAAAATAAATGGACAAACACTAAACAGTTCGTCCTCAACCTGACATGCACCCATCTTGTAACGGACTGTCTGAGTGTTTGTGTATGCCTTATTTTCCCTTTTAAATTCCTTCATCAAATCTCTTTTGATTTCATCAACATCCAGGTATAACGCCCCCAAATAAAAATCAACATTTCTTCTTAGCTGAATCACCACTTGTAAATAATACTTGTTTTTTGCTGCTTTTTGCCTGTTTTGTTTTGCTTGCTTTTTATCCTAATTATGTTTCAGTATGATTTCGCCGCCTATTTATTCGTTATATTTAGCCTTAGGTTAATGAGGCAGCTCATATCGTAAGCCCCCAGGAAAATTAACCTTTAATTAATTTACTTACAATTTATGTCTCTTTATCTCTAATTTTTGTAATATATTGAATGTCTGTAAGTATTTATTATTTATTTTTTATAGCAAATAAATAAACTGAAACTGAAACGTAAAACGAAAATACTTAAGAAAAATTTCTTGGCCGAAATGGATTTGGGGCTTAATCTTTGAGTAGTGTCCCAGGCTCAAGCCTCCTTGAACGTTAACGCTTCTGGATAAACAAGTTAGCACTTCGCCCAGATTGATGTCTGTATCGTAGTGAATGTGCATTAAGTAAGCAAAGAGAGTTTTCCTTGAGCTATGCTTGCTCTATTGTAAGTGTGGAGCCGTCTTAGAGCTCCTCTGTCAGTTTCACTTTCGCAGCTGATGGCTGGAATATAAAAATTGTAAAACAAGTTCAAATCCCTCAAGATTTTTGCAGTGGTATTGGGTCTTCCTTCTTTTGGCTTCGAGCTGTATCCCAAATAGTCTTCCAGCAATTTAATAGTATCGACATAGCAGGGGGTCGCAAAACGGACATAAAATTAGCCTGTTCCAGGCGTTCAGATAGTAAACGGAGCGCGATAGTACCGCCAGAGAGAGGCGAAAATAAAGCGGCGAAAAATGGATGGGGCTTGGGACGGGAGGCGGGAAGGAACGCTTGTAAAACTTTCTTTAAAAAGGTCTTACCGTCTACTTGACCACCTGATTGACAACCTAACACCACAAAAAGGTCAAATGTCAATTTTCAACGAACGCGCTCCCAAGAAAAAGATATTCAGATCTCGCAAAGCTGCAAATAGCCGCGGAAAGGCCTTCTTTCAGCAGAGTGTGGTAGCTCTTCTTGTCACAGGTTATTCCGAGGCCGATTTGGATGTAAACACCGCACGAAGCGTTCAAGGCACGTGAGAAATAAACCGACCAACAATAGATATCAGAGATATTTCAAATGAGGTCACACTCAGGCTACGGTTGGATTATTACAATATTCAAATTAATTTGAAAGTTTGATACGAATAAATATATATATCTAATGCAGTCATTCGCAATTAATAAAAATTATTCTCGAATGATAGGCGACACTCGCTGAGTATTTTGAACCGTAAAGTGCTGAGGAAACAAAGTTATCCGAGTGTCTCCTTCCTCTAGTTCTTTTTTCCATTCCTTTGACAAAGAGCTCTCAGGGATTTCCGTACACGATTTCACAACTTCCACCCTTCGCTGGGAGGATCGCGAAAACATCTCTCCCAGCGACAAGATTCTGCAAGCAATCTACCTGCTCTTCGCAAAGCGAAACAATGTGTGGAAAGTTCTTCAGCACGTTGTTTACTACCATTTGAACTTTGCGTGAGATGTTTTACCGGATCCGCCATGATCGCGCTTTGTGTTGACAGCAACTGTCAAAATTGACCAATCAGAGGGTATATCAGGTTCTTGTATACCGGAAAGAGCTTTTTACTTATGCTTCCCAAAGGGAGACCAAGGTTAAAAATACCCTTCGTTCTTTTTTTCTGCGTTCAGTCACAAATCGCCGTCAGAGTCCTAAAACGCATGCGTCCCTTCTTATTGTCTCTGCGCATGCGCAAGGACACTTCGGGACATTCGATAAATGTGCTTAGCAACAAGTATTTAGCCGTCTCTCATGAAAATTTCCAGTTAGTTATTAACTTATTTCGAGTCACACGATTTTCGTTTATTGAACGTTATGAGTTGTCATACCATGAATTTTAGATGCTAGTCATGACGACTTATTGGTAATGAATTATACCAATTTTTTGACAAGTCATTAGGTTTTGTTCCTAATCTTCAAATACCGTATTTCCTCGAGTAAGCGCCCACGCTCTAATAAGCATCCTCCCCCGAATAAACGCCTTCCATCCTCGACCAAAATGATCAGGGAGCTTTAGGAGCGACCACGGCGACGGCAACGAAAGCGTTGTTTCAAAATCTAACTTTTCTTTTTCTAACTCTTTCGCGATTATCCCAATTTGTTTAACTTGGAAAATGCTGGAGAACTATTCAGGGACATTTGGTCATTTCACGTTGTTGTTTTACCGAGGAAGGCAAAGAAATGTACCAAAATGTAAAATGAAGGTGCAGAGCGATTGTTTTTGCTAATTAAACCCATTGTTTTGTGGCGTTCTCGTTGCCGTTGCCGTCCTCGTTGCTAAAGCTCCCTAATAAGTAAGCGCCCTAATAAGTTAGCGCTGCTCTCAAATAAGCGCCTTCTCCTTTCCCCGTTCCTTTCTTGAATGGTAGGGATATACAAGGAAAACCTGTTCCTATTTTCACTCTATTTATAATCGTTTAAGCTTGAACTACACCCGCATCTGTACATGTAGGAAAAAAGTTTATTTTTCGTTTATGTCCACATCAATGTGCCTTTAGAGTTCTTTTATGTGCATAATTCAAAATAAAGTTACAGTTCGTTGGAAGAAAAACTAAATAAGCCCCCCCCCACCCCCAGATTAAGCGCACTCCTTAGAATACCCCCCCCTCCTGTTTAGCCGAAATTTTAAATAACTGCCCGTGCGCTTATTCGAGGAAATGCGGTAAATTAGCAGCTGCAGCCGATGTTTCCGTACATAGGCTGATCTAGGACTCTTTTCCCATACGGTAATTATGTTATCGCTTTTTGGTATTTTCTACTTCTCTCCGTATTCGTGAAGAGCAAGTTAGGTTTGGGTCAAGAGATATATCTTGTTTCCTTCGTTGTTAAGTTTGCCGATATTGTTCATATAGATTCGTCACATACCGGGGAAAAAACAAAAACAGCAACAACAACAGCAACAACAATAACAATCAAACAAACAAAAATGTGGCAGGAAATCTTGGTTTTTTGTCAGGTCACTCTTCCTTTCATTTTTCTGTTTTGCTAAGGAATCTTTCTGGAAATAATTTGTCTTATCATATGACCAGTACGGCACAGCGCGCACTTTCATTGTGAAACTATTGAGAAAATCCCCGATGAGGTCCGTACGCCTTAGCGCGAGCAGGGCCGGAAAAAGCCGTACGGTCCTGTTAGGAACACGTACGATCCGAGTGATAAAAATTTAGAGGATTTCGTCGCGTCTAACCATGTAAATTGTTTTACAACCAGAAAACAAATACGAACAACATATTAGATCAATTTTCTGTGCAAATTTGTCAATTTTTTGTAAAAAAATAAAAATAAAAACAAAACAATAAACAAAAAAAGTCATCCTCTTGGTGCTCATGAAGAGTCTAAAGAGGCCATATGATAAAACACTTATTGACTGAGTCGGGTCGGGACGGACGGGAAAATATTTAGCTCTCGGTCATAGCGCACGGACCTCGCTGCGCTCGGTTCGTACGGCATGACCTCGAGCCAAATATTTTCCCGTCTGACCCTCCCACTCAGTCAATAAGTACATAATCCCATTCGAGATAACACATCAGTATTCGGTGAATATTTACCGAGTTTGCCTTCACGAGCCCAAACTGGATGTCTGCATTAGAGTGAGCCAAAGGACAGCCTATAATAAAATTAGTTCCAAACATATGTTGAACTGTAATAAATACTTTAAAAGGCTTTGCGTGATTGGTCACTCTTGATAGAGAAAGTCAACATGATTGGAAATTGCTACCAACTAGCAATGGAAGTAGCACTGCACATCAAAGCTCGGGCTCAGACCACAGGTCATTTAAATCCAGAATCTCACCAAAATGTAAAAAAAAAAAAAAAACATTCTGCAGACATTCAGTTTTGGAATAACCTCGGGCTAAGCCTAAAATAACATGTCTAACAACACTGCGCCAATTTGTTTGGAGGGGGGTAGGGGTTGGGAGTTCCACTTTCTGTCCTATGGCCTACATGAACAACAACTATTTAACAATTATCCTGAGGAATCGCGCGGAATATCGTCTGATACTTAGCTGACGAGGCAATATTCCGCAAGATTGAGCAGGATAATTGTTTTATTATTTAACACATTAACGACAAAGCACAATTAACAAATCTCTACATGTTTATTGCAAAAAAGCTGGAAAATCCGCCAGTTTTCTCCGCGACACAGAAAATTACGTATATCGCAGGATATCAGTTGAGTGCGCGCATATTTGGACATTGTCATAATGTGTTAAATAATAATAAACAATTATTGGACGAGGTTGAGCAAAATATCGTGATTTGTCAGAGACACTGGCAAATCACGATATTTTGCAAAAGCCGAGTACAATAATAGTTTTATCATTCGACCACGAAACTTGTTTTTTTTTCGGAAAGCGTGAAACGATTTTTCACTGAATTTGAAGTAGCTTCGACGCGTGGACACAACTACGCATGAGCAGAATATTATTTGCAGCAAAATCACAGTTGGACGGTACTGCGCACGAGCAGTCCATTATTTTTAGGTAGTCATTTGTAGGTCACGTGGTAGGCTCTTGGACAATGAAAAGGAAGGGAGAATAGAATTGAATGATAATTACCAATATTCATTGACTGAGCCTAAGAAGAGTAATTGTTTTAGTATAATTTTCAAAGATACCAAAGATCAATAACAGAAAAGTGAAAAACAACTCACACAGTTAAGGTAAACTAGATGATTAAATGAAGACAAAGTTCAAAGTTACCTCTACTCCAGAGTAAAGTAAACAGAAAACTGATACAGAACCGACGCTGTGAGTTATGTACCTCGTTTTCGTTGCGTAGTACTTGCCTGCCGCAAAAATGTTTTAGCATTCGGGGTGTGGATGATCCATGGGCTTTGGTCGAAAGAGAAGCAGCGCCCGTTATTTCAATCTATTAATTAGTGGTTTCTGAAACTTTTCTTGGCAAGTTTAGTTATAAGTATATATATTTTCTTTCCAAACTATTCGAGTCTCGAGTATCATTTGACAGTGCTCAACAGTATTGATAAACACTTAAAATATTGTAAACGTGCAATGAAATCCTCAATTCACCACTGGCCGCGGTGAACATAATGATAACATCAAACGTTAATGCTTCCAACCCATGATATCGAACAAAACAACAAAATATGTGCGAAAAAAGGGTAGGGGATGAAGCAGTCGAGTTTGGCCACCCTTAAGGCAGTATTTAAGGATTAGTTAACGCACAGCAATAAACATATGTAGAGACGATCTTGTATTATGCAAACGAATTATATTTTTCTTTGCTCCTTTAAGTACATAATAGAACTCAGAGATCACTGCTTAACGGCAAGACATCCATACTGAGCATGTTTGCAAAGGCTCAGATGCAACTGAGAATGTTTCTTGTCTTTTCTCTTGAGTTTTGATGGAACATTATGTAGGGGAACTTGAGTCCTTCTGCGTTCTCACTTGAATACTATTGTGTTCGGACTTCCCCAATCTTTTCGAAATTAGCGACAGTGTTGCGGATAAACGTGCATTTTATGCAAACCCATTTGTTACTGCTGCATTAAAAAGGCTTTCGGAAAGTCAATGCGCCAAATTCACTCCGCAGTGCCTGCTGAGAAAAAAGAAACTTACAGCTGAAGCTGTCACAAAGCCACGCTCAAATTCCTATCTTGTGCTTAGTAGTTCATACAGGTATTTTCCGCTGTTGTTAGCACGCGCGGTGCTTTCTGGCCGCAAAGAGTCCTCAAGGCGATTGTTTGGATATTTTCCAAGCTTCCTCATATTTATTCCTAGTTATGTTACTCATTTCCCAGGGGCACCCAACGACAAGTTTCGGTAGATATCTGTTCGGTGAAGGGTAATCGGCGTCGATTAAAGAGTGCACTCGGATTTTCGTAACTAAAACGTGGCCTAAAAGATTCGAAATTGGGAAATCATAGCCCCTGAGGTTTTCGGAAAAGTCGTAATTGCCGTTTTAGGCAGTGAAAAACGTCAGCTAGCATTTTCGGAAAGAAAATTGTTCTGTAGAAAGTTCGTGGAAAGTTCATTTCAGCTTACATTTTCTCAAAGGAAGATTTTGTTCCCTAACATTTTAGGGAATCTGAACAGATGAACTTCTTCTAGCTTATGAAAACATCGCTTTAAACGGACTTCAAACACCATAAGGTACTCAAAAACGCCTTTCTACAGCTTTTGATTGATTTGGCTCGTTGAGTGCCCCTGATTTCCAGACGCGCTCGCTGCGCATAACTTAGCTCTTATTCTGCTGTGAAGGACGATCGAGTCGCTAAAAATGGCAAACATGCATTCATCAACAATGACAATTGTTTGAGCTACCCATCTGGACACCGGTTCGTTAGACCACCACCTGCGTGAATTTTGAAATTATAAGCCCCCGGTTAACTGATCAAACAACATGTTGTTGGTAAAAGGTGTTTTACCCTTTAGCCCCCTCTCTCAACTTGGCATTGAAATGGTTTTTCATGATTGATTTAAATCGCGAGAAGGGAAAAAAGCAACCAATTCAAACAGATAACGTCGTAATTTCAGCGATTATTGTCAAACTCACTTGTCTAGTATTTGGTCAAACATTGCTTGTCCATTTTAATGGGCATCTGACATCTTGTTTAGGGAACCCGCATGATGTTGGACGAAAATGTTTGATCTTTCAGCGTAAGACTGCATTTCCTGCGTTTGAAGGGAGTCTGATCCGAGATCATGCAGCCAAATTCAAACGTTAAAACATGAATATTTCTCAAACTTTTTACATTGGAAAATGGATTTTTTGCAATTGAAACCGGGGAACGAACTTAAAAGCGCAGTGTCACAGTTATTTCAAGGGTAAGCTATCATACAGCAACAAAAGAAAACGGAAATACCTTTGTTAATTAAAATCGTAATTACCTTTCCGCTAGCATGCTTCACATTAAAATGAACTGTTCAAAAAAGAACAAAAGTTAGTTATATATCACTCGGTTTGCTGCTGATCGTGTAATGGCGTGTCAAGCTCAAGTCTTCTTGGCTGCTTGCTTGCTGGTTTACTCATACTGATAAACGTTACTTAAGACTTTCTGTTTTTGTTTATAAAGACAATTATTACATCGCGCTCATGCGTTTTCTTCTAAAGCAGAGGCTTTAATGCAGAATGTGACAAATTACGCTCTATTTTCAGTCGTCTCGATTACCATAGGGGCTTTATTGAATGTCATTTCCAATTTTTCTTTTCGAGACAATTCAGGCCCTTCAGCGAACGTCAGTAACGGAATGAAATACCACCATA
The DNA here is from genome assembly GCA_016490735.1 of Pachyseris speciosa. Classification (NCBI taxonomy): domain Eukaryota; kingdom Metazoa; phylum Cnidaria; class Anthozoa; order Scleractinia; family Pachyseridae; genus Pachyseris; species Pachyseris speciosa. The sequence goes on along the minus strand of JAEMWC010001659.1, from coordinate 87,014 downwards.
GTTAGAATTAGTATCGTAAGATCAAGTTTCTGCCAATGCTGTTCGGGGACATTTGCGCGATCTTAGTCATAAGGTTGGCCACAGTGTGCAGCCAGTTTTATTTTGTCAGTAGAAAGTAAGAGCAAGACTTTAGTCCAAAGGAAGCCAAACCGTCTCTTGTTAATCAGCTGTGCGTTGTTTATAATTTTTCATGTGTGATCTGTGCGATGCCGATTATGTCGGTTACACAACCCGACACCTTTTTCCAACGCGTTGCCTAGCACAAATTTTCGGCAGTTGGCAAACATCTCACTGAAGCGCACGGTGGCAGCGATCTTTTGAGTAAAAGCCTTTTCAAGATTCTTAAGAAAAGCCAAAGCAAGTTTGATTGTTTAGTGTTTGAAATGCTTTTTATCAAGAAACGCAAACCTAATCTAAACGTGCAAACGGACTCCATACGTGCTAAACGTTTTTGTTTAGTTCAAAGTTATTTATTTCTGCTACATTTCGTATTAAAAGCCGCGCAGGGCACTTAAACTCATTACGTATGTAATTACGTGATTACGTATGAACCGTGCGACTGATTCCGACGATACACGGAATATTCGTGAGAAGAGTTTTACTCTCCAAATTTATTCTAAATTTATTCAATACATTGTGTGTTCGGCGTATTGCTAATGGCACGTGTGTTTGAAATCGAAGTATGAACTTCTTGCACATTTTTTGAATACATTAGCGGACTCGTTCGATCTTCGGAGAAGGAAAATACTGCAATTTTTCTGTCCAAGTTTTCGTCACGGATATAGAACTTCAGTAACTGATACACCAGGGAGATCAACTTGTATGCTATACTGTGATGTGACTGATGCAAAATTGCAAAACAAACTTTACAAAGAACAAGAGATCAGACGCCTCAAAGTTTGACAGTTTTACTTCTATGGAAGCCAACACCTCTCAACGAGTCTTGAAAATGAGACATCTGCGTCCTGCGGCATGCTCCTCCGGGAAATTACTAAGGGCCTATTCACATGGCGGTGGGGGACCCCGGGAAGGTGAGGTACCCCACCTACCCGTGGTCCAAAAAAAGCTGGCCTTTACATGCAACCCCGGGGCGCCGGGGTGAGGTTTAAAATGCTATCGCGTGGTCGCTACGAACGTATACCAACAAAGAATTCAGAGACAATTGCCCGGATGAACATCACCTCACCCACCTCCAGCATTCACATGAAGAAAATTCACCCCAGCTAAGCTACCCGCTCCGGCTGAACGGGCAACCCGCCTCGGTGAGCGAGGTACCCCACTTCACATGTGAACACGATCGAGAAATAAAGAGAGATTGTATGGAGAGATTGGGAACCCCACCGAGGCGGGGTACCTCACCTTCATGGGGTCCCCCACCTCCATGTGAACAGGCCCTAACACTATATTTTGTGCGTTTCGAAGGCCGTTACATAGAAAATTAGACAGTCTAGATCAAACGTATATGTTCAAAAGTTTGCAAATTCTGAAATTCTCCGAAATTTCCTTTTTTTTTTTAAATTGGAACATTTATATATTCTTATAAAATAAGCCTACTTCCTAATGTATTCAAAGGAATGTTTTTAATGACAAATCAAGTTCATTCCTATAATACCAGAAATTCAAATACTTTCTACTTATTTCCTGCAAGAACAAATAGAAGACTTTTTGGTATAAGATTTCAGGGTCCTAAATTTTTCAATTCATTATTCATTTATCCTAATTATGTTTCAGTATGATTTGGCCTCCGCGCCTATTTATTCGTTATATTTAGTCTTAGGTTAATGAGGCAGCTCACATCATAAGCCCCTAGGTTTCAATGTGAGCCTCCTCGTCAGGAAAATACCTTTAATTAATTTACTTACAATTTACGTCTCTTTATCTCTAATTTTTGTAATATATTGAATGACTTGAATGTCTGTATAAATTTATTGAAACGGAAACTGAAACGTACAACAAAAATACTTGGTCGAAATGGATTTTGGGCTTTATCTTTGAGAAGTGTGCCAAGCTCAAG